>PVKZ01002239.1:0-249311 GCA_004027375.1 Macroglossus sobrinus | reverse complement strand
AGTGTGGTGGTAGAAAAAATACATATGTATATGTATATATATGTATCCTTTGGGTTTATGGATTACCATCCAACTTAAACTGAGATAAGGTAATTGTCACTTAGGCTTATCGTACCTGATATTTAAATAAAATCGTGTTTATTCCCCTCCAGTAATATATTGTTTAGGAGGTCAAACACCCATTTCAGAATTTCTGTAGATCCTTATGTGCTTATATTTTTATGTTCACTTTATGAATTAGGTTCCTGTGTGTAATTTTATCTCAACACTCAAGATTATAACTTTTTTCTCTTTCTCATTTTAACTCAAAAAGCATCATCTACTTGCTTCTTCTCACTTATTAATCTATTTCTCCCCAAAACTCACTGTTGTGGTCATTGTAGAAATAAGATGGATTTACTGTTGGGAGCCATTCTTGCCGAATGCCCTACAGGTGAATACCCTACAGCTGGAGACCCTACAGACCTGGTTAAAGTTGCCTGCAAATGTAATGAAAATATAATGTCCCCCTGAAGTGGGAGTGCAGTGAATCTGTAGTGGTATAAAGAGATAAATAACTCTTATTAGATAAAGAGTTTGGGAAGGAACATTGTAGGCTTATGGAACATATAAAGAATCAAAATTTGAAAACAATTATTCACTATGCTTAAATACAAAGATAGTATGGCAAGAAGAGATTAGAGAGAGGTGAGGAAAAGGACTGGGAAGCTACTTAAATTATAAAGAGCCTCAAAGCCATACTACAGAGTATGGTTCTATTTTTTTTTTTTTCTTCTCGAACTTTAACCTAGTCTGTAGGGCCTCCAGCTGTAGGGCATTCAGCTGTAGGGCATTTGGCAAGAATGGCTCCCAACAATTTACTACCCCAAATTATCAAGACTGATAATCACATACACATATACTCCCCAAGAGAATATGAAAATGTTTATTTCTCATATGACGAGGCTTTCTGGGGAAGTGAGGGAAGGCTACCAAGCAAGTCTGAAAATGACTTGAGAGTTCAGGGAGCGCAAGGTTTTATTGTGGCTAGAAGATAGGTCCTAGATGACTGTAGGGCTTACATGGTTTAAACTTACCAAATCCAAGTTCATAAAATAATTTATACCTACATTTTTTACTAAAAGTATTTGACCCATTTTGAGTTAATTTTGTATATTGTGTGAAGTAGGGGTTAAACTTCATGCTTTTGCATGTGGAAGTGACTATTGCTTTGCTATTTGTTGAAAATACTATCCATTCTCCATTTGATTTTCTCAAAAATCAATTCACCTTAAATATAGGCACATATTTGTGAACTTGCAATTCTATTTATTGGTCTTATGCCAGTAGCACATAGTTTTGATTACTATTCCTTTGTAATGTTTTGAAAATGAAAAGTATGAGTCCTTCAAATATAGTCTTCTTTTTAATATTATTTTGACTATAAAGGATCCCTTGAGTTTTCAAATGAATTTTAGAATCAGTTTGCCAATTTAAAAAAAAAAAAGTAATCTGGGATTCTGATAGGAATTGAATTGAATCAGTAGATTGCTTGGGAAGTATTGCCATATTAACCATATTAAATAGTCTTATCCATAACTATGGGATTTCTTTCTACTTATTTAGATCTTCCTTAATTTTTCTCAAAATTTTTAGTTTTCAGAGTATAAGTTTCATTTTTTTCCTAATTTATTCATAACCATTTTATTTTTTGATACTATTATACATGAGAATAATTCCTTAATTTCATTTTCAAATTATTCATTAAAAATGTATAGAAATACAATTGATTTTTACATGTTGACTCTTTATGTTGCAAACTTGCTGATCTCATTTTTAAGTTCTAATAATAGTTTTTAGTTACTTCCTTAGAATTATCTACAAATGAGATCATGTCATCTGTAACCAGATGTATTTAATTCTTCCCTTACAATTTGGATATTTTTTATTTCATTTTCTTACCTAGTTGTCCTGACTAAAACTTCTAATACAATGTTAAATAGTAATGGCAAGAGTAGATATAATTTCTTGTTTCTGATCTTAGGGTGTCTTAGTTCATTTGAGTTGCTTTAAAAAAATTTAATAAACTGGGTAGCTTATAAACAACACAGATTCAGTGTCTAATGAGGGCCTTCTTTCTTATTCATAGAAAGCTGTCTATTCATTGAGTCCTCATATGGCAGAAGGAGCAAAGGATCTTTCTGGGGTCTCTTTGGCGAAGAAATTAATCCCATTCATGAGGGCTCCTCCCACATAACCTAATCATGTCTCAAAGGTCTCGTCTCCTAGAGAATGATACATATGCACTTGAGAAGAATGTATATTGTACTGTTATTATATTGAATCTTCTACAAATTTTTGTTAGATCTAGTTGGTTTATAGTGTTGCTCAAGTCTTCTATTTTTTTTGTTGATATTCTGACTTGTTATTCTAAACTTTCTTGAAAGTGGGTCATTTCGGTTTCAAAAAATGTTATTGATTTATTTCTATCTTCATTTCTGGAAGTTTTCACTTCATGTATTTTGGTGTCTAGTCATCAGGTACATATATGTTTATAATTGTTATATCATCCTGATGGAATATTATAAAATATTCCTCTTTGTAGCATTTTTTCTTTTAAAATCTATTTTATCTAATATTAGTATAGCTGATCCTTGACTTATGATAGTTCAACTTAAATTATTTGATTTTACCATGGCATAAAAGTGATACACAGTCCATAGAAACAGTACTTCAAATTTTGAATTTTGATCTCTTCCTTGACTAGCAATGTGTGGTACAATACTTTCTCACGATGCTGGGCAGAGGCGCTAAGCCACAGCTTCTAGTCAGCCACAAGAACACCAGGGAAAACAATTGATATTCCACAGTATATCCATTGTATTAGATGACTTTGTCCACCTGTAGGCTAATGTAGTGTTCTGAGCAGGTTTAAAGTAGTCTAATTCCTTCTTCTGGCAGTTCAATTCTATTACTGAGAGACTTTAATAAAATTTTCACTTCATTTATTGTACTTTTCCACTGCAGAATTTTCACTTAGTTTTCTTTTTATAATTTCTCTTTATCGATATTTTATTTTTGATGAGGCATTGCCATCATACCATCTTACCTTCTTTAAACATGTTTTCTTTAGTTTCTGAACATATTTGTAAATGTTACTTTAAATTCTTTGTTAAATTCAACATTTGATTTCTTTCATAGGAAACTTCTGTTGCCTAATTTTTATATCTTCTGGTATATGATTCGTACTTTCTTGCTTATTTGCATGTCACAGTATTGATGGAAACTGGACATTTTTGATATTGTAGCCAGCCGTCCTGCACTGTGCTGGAGCTTATTATTGTTGTTTATTTGTTTATTAACTGGTATTATTTTATTGACATGTATTTTCTCTGTAGTATAAAATCTCTGATAATTGCTCTCAGAGTTGCAGTTTGGGCATATGCATAGTCACTTTGGAGTGACACTGGTTTTAGCAGGGCTCACTTTGTCTATTTCCTCAATTACATCCAGATGATAAACTTTAGTAATGCTGACTCTTCTATCATTTCAAATAAGCTCAAGGTCATAAATTGCTTCACAGACTGATCCCATTAAGTTTGGTTCCTTTGTATGGATAGTTATTGATATCAATGTTTGAGATTTTTTTCTGACTCTAGAAAGGCTCTTCTTCATTTTCTCTTTCCTTGATACTCTCTAATAAATTAGCTGGCCTAAGAGTCAGCTTATATCTTTAATGAAGTGCCAGTTTCTCATTTGCTTTTTATCATACATTCACTGTTTTTGAGAATACTCTTATACTTGAACTTCCCCAAACTCTTCCCTTGGGAAAAACTTTGGAGCTCTGTATTGTATGGCCTGCTTCTCCTTCTGGATAAAAACCTTTGAACCTTAGCTCTGGTGCTTGGGGCAGAAATAGTAACATGGTTCTCTCTGATACTACTGCCCTGGGGGCTGGACACTGGGAAGTTGTGTGTGAAGCGGTAGCCTCTAGTATTCTCAGTTTGCTTCTTCTGGTATGAAAACTTTGACTTAAAAACAAGCCAAATTGAAAGCAATCAAGGCTCAGTGTGCTATATCCAAGGTAGAGCCTCCATCCCAGGAGTGTAGATGGTAGAAAAAACTGAGCTCCTTCTCCTTGGTCATACTTGCTAGGAGTTAGCCACAGAACTATTAGCGGGAGCCAGGGGTAGCTGTTGTATGATGAATTCTGATATCTTCTCACTCCAGTAATATATTATATACTTCGACTGGGACTTAGCACAAGTTCTGTTTTTTTTGACTGCACCTGTCTTGTATTTTGAGTATTTGTTAAGACAGGTTAAGAGAGGGACAGGTATACATGGATCATGGTTCAAATATAACTCTTACTCTATTACTAAATTTTAGTAGATTTTCTTGAATAAATGTTTCTTCATTTTCTATATGCTTTTCTGACGCTTTCAAGAAACTTAGATGGCTGGCTGTTTCAAAATTTTTACCAGTTTCATGGAAGAACAGATTCACAGTGTTCTTTACATTACCATTCCAGAAGTGAAATTTCTATATTTATTTTTTATGCAGAGAAATTTGGGGGCAAGGTAAGGGGGTGTTTGCTTGCTTCTTCCTTCCAAATTGTGCCTTCAGGTCTTACCCTCCATAGAAAATTGGTTTATCAAGGTATCTCCTTCTCCAAGAGAACTCTCTGCTAGACATTCAGATAAATTTTCCATGTTCTACATTTTAAAATTTAAAACATTGCTCCATTGTTAAAAACTAAAGAGTACAAAGATCAACACAAAACTCTCATGTTCATTTTATGAAGAATTATCTTTTAGTTCAGAAAGATTCACAATATATTGGTACACACAAAATACTTTTTTAAATAACATGATTAGATAATTTACTTAGATAGATAAAAGTACATGACTTTTTTTTGGTTTTCTGCAACTTTCATCATTTGACTTTCATGTACAAATTACTGCTATTTGCCACCTTATATGACCAGTTATTCATGTTTTTATGTTATTAATGAAATTATTTATGTATGTATTTAATGGACTTTGCCTTAATATATAGGGTGTGCATTCACAATCATAATTCTTAACAAAGTGCAAAATTACTTTGGAGCATATATATTTTTTTAAACAGAATTCCAAAGTTCTCATTAGTCTCTCCTAAAACCATAGCATATGGAAAGCACTCTTTTTTTACTTATTAATAAATGTAAAGTGACCCAGAACACAGCAAAAATTAATTGGATATAAAGCCAATTTAAAAAATAGACAATTTTATAAAAATATAGTTTTCTTAGTTATATGTAAAACCCCAAACTGCTAACTTGACCTTTTTTCCCTGATTTATATTCAGACTTAAAACCTTAATTTCTACTTCCTAAGCAAAGGATATAACTCTGACCAAAAGTATGAGATAATTAAATTGCTCCTGACATCCAACTCTCATGCTAGTAGAAGCCATTTCTCTGAGAAAAACAACTTGAAAATATTCTTATAAATGTTACTTTTTGTATGTAGGTGTAGGGTTTAATTTTCAAAACATGTTCTTACATATCAAAGGTGGGTATTTTAATTGTCCTGTAAGATTTTATCCTTAGATGCTATACTATATGCTAATATTTATACATGTTGAATGTATTTAACTTTCATTTAACTCACATAGCCAATATATTTATGTTTAATCAGATTCTGCACTAATTCTGATGGATTTTGGTAGTAAGTATGTTGAAAAGAAAAGATAATGTCGAAATAAGATAAACAGAGGATAAAAGGAAATAAGTGGCACCAGGCACCAGGGAAAGCAGTGTTATACTGTAGTTTGTCAAGCTCTTGTGAACTAAGAACCAGCAAAATCAATTAATAAGACAGGAAACAGAGTCAGGAGAGTGAGGAGTAAGTGGATGTTATTGTTTGTTCATTTGTTATTGTTGTTTTGTTTTCAGGAAGGAATACTGTACTCATAGGAAGTATACCAGGAGCATAAGTAAGTATTAGGGAAAGGGTCAGAAAGAGGTAAATGGACTACCTGGACCCTGGATATAGGATAGTTATTTATTATTTTGAGGGTTCTGGAAGTAACTCTTATGAAGCAAAACATTAAGATTTATGTGAACAATATATAAACTTCCACTAGGTAGCAAGCAAGACTAAGAGACTTCTAGACTTTCAGATGTTGTGACAAAAGCAGCATGAGAGATTGTGTTATCACGTACGCATAGTTGAATGCTTTCTTCTTTAAAGTAGTTGTCATGTTACCAATACAGTACTTCTTTTCAAAAGTGAGTAGAATTGTTTTGAATATATTTCTATGGAATTTCCTGCTTCACTTGGGACACAGTTTTAGGATACAGATTCACCTCACTTTTTTTTTTTACCTCATTTTTTTAGTAAGCTTTTTTAAAAGTCATAAATAACATGGTGATACATTTAAGGTGTGTGACCAGTTGAATTGTGTGTAATAAAATTATTTTATACTTTTAAGGTCTTAATTGGGGCATAAGAGTATGAGTCATGACACTAATATCCCGTGTACAACTATAGAAGAATAATGCTTAAACATATTTAATAATAGAACATGATAAATGTCAAAAGGGGGGAAAAGGATACAATAATTTTCAAGATTTCTAATCTGGAGAGTAATACAGATCATTACTCTAATATTGTAAAACAAAAATCTAAAGTCATTTCCTTGCTCACCATCTTTCCAAACGTTTTCCATTGTCCCTAAGAGAAATTCTAAAATCCTTAAAGTTATATTAAATGTTTTTATCATATGGCCTCTGCCTCGCTCTCCAGTTATGTGCCCTTTTTGGTCTACATGGCCCAGATGCACTAGACCTCTAAGATGTTCTATATTCTCTTTCCTCAGGGCTTTTACTCATGTATTTGTTAAAATGAATTGAAACTGGATTTTATTATGTCTATACAGTACATTACAAATACCTTCTGCTCAATGACATTTTCCTTAATTCCCATAAACAGAAATTATTTATTTCTAATTTCTTTCTAATTATAGTTTGAGTTTCTCCCATGGCAATATGCTATTTTTTCAATAAGGAAGACTGAAATGTTTTTAATAATAAGCAAAAGAACTTTATAGTATTTTTAAATGATTGCATGTGTCAAATACTTTATTTCATTTAATCTTTCATAAAAGCCCATAATATAGGAATATCATCCATGATTTTCATATTAATTGCCAAAGAGCAGTTATTAAATGGCACTCAGATTTGCATAATGCCACATTTCCCTTCTTTTCCCTTCAAGACAAGTTTGCCAAATTGTGGAGGAAGAAACATTTTAAATTATTATTATTTCTTCTATCTACTATTGCATAATAAACTGTTTACACTTAGTAGCTTAAAACAACCACCATTTTGTTATTCTTACAAGTTTTATAGATCAAATATTTGAACACGGAAGTAACTTTATTTTGGTCTGCATTATCTGGGGCTCCTGCAAAATCCTGGATGACTAGGAATGAGTTGAATATTGGAAAAGAGAATCATCTGGAGGCTTCTTCACATACATATTTGGCATTTGGGCTGGGATGACTCAAAGTCTGAGCTCAAAATTGTTGACCAAGGGTGTCTAAATATGGGCTCTCCTTGTAGCTTGGGCTTCCTCACAGCATGGAAGCATAAAGGTTGTTGGGCTTCCTACCTCACAGATAAAGCTCCCAGAGTGAGTGTTCTGGTAAGTAGGTATATGGCATTTTATGACCTAGCCTCTTAATTCACATAAATTAATTTGGCCATATTTTATTGGTTAAGTACACAAGAAACTCAAAAATTAATTTTTAGAAATTCTCTCCAAATTATATATGTTTTTATGTCTAAGGTTTGATAAGACATTTAAATATAAGATTTTGAGCAATTATTTTAAAAAATTAAGTCTTCTAGCTTTACCAAAGTAACCAATATAATGAGCTAATGATCACTCCTTAAATTTTCTTCTTAGTCTGTTCTCATGAAAGATGTAGCCATCAATAAGATTACTCTGAATTTCAGAGAAAAAAATGCAAAAAGAAAGATTTTGGGGAAATGAATGGTAGGGCAATCTTAAATTTACTATAAAATATAGATGCCTCATTACTTTAAAAAATGAGGACATGGTTCAAATTTCTAATTTCTTTGGTGCACTGATAATAAGAAGATAAATGATTTTAAATATGGCATATTTAGAATGCTCTTGTAGGAATAGTATATGCAAAGATGTTATATGTTCACTAATTTCTTGATTCAGAAAAATAAAACTAGAGCAGGCTGAAGTTAGGTACCTATAGTATTTTTAATCCTTTCAATATACTCTAAAAAAAAATTCTGTTGAAAATCAGTTTTTTTTTAATACTGCATTAGATTTTATTGATACTTTTAACACTTAAGAACTTGAATCTCCTTAAGTAAACTGTAATTTAATAACACTTTAGTTACACTTAATAGTGTAGTTAAATCTTGATTACAGTCATTATAAAGAAAATGTAATCCCATTCTGATGCTCTCCTTCACATTTCTGTGGGTTAAGGATCAGTTGATTTTATTATGATTACCTTCAGGAGAAGGAGTATCATCTACATGGACCTACATTATAGTCTAAGCAATAGCTAGGAGTTTTATTTGCATGTTTATTATCTTTGAGAGTATAGCAATATAATAAAATGAATTTTAAATTCTAATTTTATTTTTCCTGTTGACAACAGTGTCATCCTTGGAGCTGACACTACCGAACTGTAGAAAAGATACTTTTAGTTAGTTATTAAAAAATACATATAAATTCTTTTTCTTTCTGAAATTTTGTGACTAGCAATGACCTCTTACTGATTTGGTGGGAGTCTAGATATTCCTACCTTAAATTTAAATTTTTAAAAATTAACTAAAGAATGTTAATTGTATATTTACTAGATCTTTCTATTACAATTGCTATGATTATATCTGGTATTTTTATGCAATGAAATATTTAAAAGTCAGTTTAGGGTAAAACAGCCTTTTCCAGAACTATCATTGTATGTATCTTCGTGTTTCACTGTTTCTTCTCCTCTATTCTAGTCATATCTCCTGGGTTTCTTTGCCAGTTCTTCATATTTCTTTCTTCTGCTGCTGTCTTTGGAAATGTGTCTGATTGTCTCACTGACCTCTCTTTCCACCAAGCACTTCTTATCCCTGAAAGCCATTACTGATTTCATGTCTACTCAGACAATTCTAAGACACTAGCAGATATTAGTTTCCCCTATTTAACCTCACGAACTTAAAGTAACACAGCTCCTCCTCCTGTTTCCATCTCCCCATAAAGATATAGACTTAAGACTTTTAAAAACTAAGGGCAACCAGACTTCACTGTAAGAGTAAAAAACTATAGTGCACAATGATTGTGAGCAAGATCACATGGTCAAAATAAACAACTTTCACAATACAATGTGTCATGTGAGTACCCAAAAGTCATGTTACTAGTAATTTCTCTACTTGATGGAGAAAAGTTATAGAAGGAAATCAAACAGCTTAATTTCATGATTTCTTGTATGTCATAATAAATATAAAGTCCTTCATTTCTGTTAACTAGGAAACCAATGATGATACTGCTTACTGAAAACCATCTGTCCACGTTCATCTATATCAACAAAGTCTGGCCAATTTGCATTAGCACAAGCTGTTATTTCTGTCTTTGCCAATGCTTAACAATGTCAGGTGATTTTACCTCTTCTCAGGCAGCATAATATCTGAAATTCTCAATGACATTTCTGATTTCCTGGAAAGATAATATTTTTATTCTTCATAGGGTCAAAAATACATTACAAATTCTGTGATTAAATTCATAAATTAGTAAAATATGCACACTAAAATTGTTTCAATTTTATATATGAATATTTTTTATGATGGTAATCCAATAATCTAAAATATTTATATTTCAATTAACATTTTACTTAATACTCTGCATTCCTTTATTTTAATCAATCAAAGAGGTATTACCTATCCAAAAGAAGCTTAGCCATGTATTATACATTTAGAGGTCACATAAAAGAATTCACTAAGCAATGATTTTTAGATGTGAAAAAGGGACATTAAAAAAATAAAAATAATTGAATATTCAGAATGAGAAATTTAAAATTCCTCAGTCTTAGATATTTCAAGATTGAGACTGGAATACTGAAAGATATTTGAATAAAAAGTATCTATATGGCTACTAGGCTGAAATTACAATTTAAAGAAAATATATTGTGTTGAATAAAAAAATAAGACTTACTCCCTCACATCCCCAAAGTAATGGATTAAAAGTGTAGAACCACATAACTTATTTTTTAAAATTTAAAAATCTGTTAAAACTTATCTTTTTCTAGTTTATGAGAGTTTGATTCTAAAAAGAAAGGCTACAAATCAGAAAAATAAAGCATCAGATTTCTTATATTTCTTCAAACAGAATTTATTTCTGTGATTCGTATGTTTGGGTTATAGATATATACAGATATATTTTGATATCTCATAGTATCTAAAAAATTATCTAAATAGAAATCATTTTAAACAAAATTTTAATAACCAGGTTTTTATATTTACTAGCAAGTTTGAATATATTTCACCAAGCATCTGAAAACCAGTTTTCTATATTTTTATTCCATGGATCATGTAGAAATACATGATAGACAATAAAAGGAGATTTTATTTTCTTACTCTCTTTTGACTTACAATCATTTTCTTCAGTGGTTAATTCTACCTTTGCTATAAAGATTAGAAACATGGAGAATTACAAGAATTATGAGATACCCTTTCCTAACATCCAGTTTGCTAATATATTCACCTCAACACTCTCTTGCTATTCCTACACATTTGTTTGTAATCTGATTGAGCTGTATGTTAATGGGAAGTCCAACATACCACCTACCTATGGTTTGTATATCATTGTATCATGCTCTGGTTCACAATGTTATGCATGTCTTGCTGGTTCACAATATAACTTAAAATTTTAATTAAAAACTCAGATGTAGAAATATATATTATACATATTTGAGATACAATTGTTACTGTTTTTTGCAAATATGTGCACAGTAAAAAATATTTTATTCATTTGTACCCACCAAATATTGTAGTGGAATTACTCACTGACCTCCATGCTTCCAGACCACCATCCTCACCAACCTGTTCCAAAATAATGACACACACGGGTGGCTGATTGTGAATACTGCGGACCTCTGGGGTGCTCATTTCAACGCAATCAGATTACCTCAGGCATATATTTTCATTGATCACTGGTACACTCATTTTTAAAATGAGAAATGAAATCATATAGGTATCTATCTAAATTCTCCACAATATATTTTGCTAGAAAGGCAAATCCTTTAAGCCGTATTTTACAGGAAGCAGAGGAGGTTGCAAGTGGGTAAACAAATAAAAAAACAAAAATACTTCTTATCTCTTAGCCATATATTTTGTTATATAACAAATACCATAAATCTATTTGTTATATTTTATTTTTGTACATTTGAAATATAGAAGAATTGATCACCACTGTTTCCCTGTCCTATTTTCTTAATAATGTCCATTTATTCATTATCGGTACTGAAAATAAAAAATATTCTTGATCCCTAATACCTTCCCAAGAAAATTACATGGCAGTTAGAACAACATGAGATGCTAAATAATTATAGCTAATAAAAAAAGATGAAATGAATATTTGGTTAGGCAAGTTGCATGTTGACAGCATATCACTGCATAAATATTTGAGGTTTTTTTTTTCTTTATGAAGTAATTGACATCCAGACTGAAACTATCAAATACATTTGAAGCATACTGTTTTGAATATATCTATGTTGCTTTGAGATAAGCAGACATTTGCAATGACACTGGCCCTGGCTTGAGATGTTATGTTCGGATTATTTTCATCTTGTCTGATAATTATAGATAGAAAAATCAATATATCCTTTCTCTTCCCTCTTTTACCCCACACACAATTTTCTGATGCTGGATGTTAGCATTGGTGATAAATTAGTAAATCTTATAAGAAACAACATTTCTTATAAAATTATTTTTATTTATTTATCATAAAACATCCACAAAAACATCAATATAGATTTTTCTTCAAAGCACCAAGAATCTTTTAAATATATGTAAACCATGTATTTGTATTTTCAATCAATTTTTAAAAGTTTTTTAGAAAATAGGAAGGAAGTCTTTTTCTTAAAGCCATTATTCCTTAAGTTAGAGGATTCTGTTTGAATTTGAAATTAAAAAGTTGATAGATTCATTTAGTGCCATTTAGGTGTGAATTTCAGTAGAGATCCTGGAGCAACTATTGCCTTTAATGGGCAAGATCAGTGATAGGGGACAGCGAAGGGAACAATTATTGTTTTCTTGGCAAAACTCCTTAAATTGAAAAAAAAAAAGGCTCTGATTTAAAATCTGCACAAGAGAAAACACCAGCGAAATTTAATTCTACAAAGAAAAGAGTTGGATGTTTAGTTAACAAAATGTTAGCAGAGTTTGCATCCCATAATCTCTATGCAGCCTGTGGACTTGAAGAAAGAGATGAGTAAAGGAGCACAATGCAAATAACAGGCTGAAGCTAGGGATACATGCAAAAATTAGCAGAAAAAACTTAAGAGTAAGAAAAAAAACTCCTTTCTATTTCTTTATTTTAGGACAATTTGGTTTAATTAAGCTTTTCTTCCCAAGTCCATATAATACAGAAAGATACTGAACTTCATTCGCTTTGTTTCTGGTAATAGAATCCCTTTTTAACTAGAGACTTTTCTGCTACTTTAAATATCATATGGAATCTCAGTCATCTGTTATAGACTACCATGATGATTCAAATTAAATTTTTGTATATTTTATATATAATACAATTTCAGAAGTGAAAACAATCCAATAAAGATAAATTAAGTCAACCTTAAAACAAAATTATCACCCAGAATCCTGCTATATGGTAATGATTACTATTAAACATTAGAGCCTTACACAATCATGAAGCGAATTAGCTTCTATGACAAAAAGTTTCTTTCTAATTCTAATTTGTGACAGGGTTACATGTGGCCCTAAGCCTAATCTCCAAGTCTTTGCTTTATTGTCTTTCACTCTCAAATTCTAAATGTAATGCTCAATATTGTCTGAAGGAAGACCATGAGGGCTAGGAATTAGGATGCTTATATTACTGGCCCAGTTTACCCATCGTAAATATATAATCTTAGCTCACTAGCTGTCTTTAGGTATACATTATCGTGGATGAAATATAGCTAACAAAATATTACAAGGCATGATAAATTACAGAAGAAAATCAGATAAAGATGAAAGGCATCCAAACTATACGAAGAACTCATACAATTCAACAACAACAAAAATAAATAATCTAATTAAAAAATGGGCAGAGAACCTGAACACACACTTCTCCCAAGAAGACATACAAATAGCTGACAGACATATGAAAAGATGCACAATTTCACTGGCTTATAGGGAAATGCAAATCAAAGCCACAATAAGATACCACTCATATCTGTTAGAATGGCTGTCATCAACAGGAAAAGTAATAATAAGTGTTGTAGATATTATGGTGGTAAAAGGAACCCTCATACACTTCTAGTGAGAATGCAAATTGGTACAACCACTATGGAAAACAGTATGGAGGTACTCAAAAAATTAGGAACAGAACTACCATATGACCCAGCACCCATCTTCTGGGTATCTATTCCCCAAATTTGAAAACATTTATCTATAAAGACATATGTACCTTGATGTTCATTGCAGCATTATTCTCAGTGGCCAAGACAGGGAAACAACCAAATTGTCTTTCGATAAAAAATTGGGTAAAGAAGATGTGGTACATATATGCAATAGACTATTACTCCGCTTTAAGAAAAGATGAAATATTGACATCTGCAATAACATGGATGGACCCTGAGATCGTCAAGCTAAGCAAAATAAGTCAGACAGAAAAAGTTGAGAAACATATGATTTCATTGATACATGGGAAATAAAACTGAAAACAACAAATGAACAAGACAGACAAGCAAAAACTGATAGACAAAGATAATAGTTTAGTGCTTACCAGAGGGAAAGAAGGAGAGGAGGAGCTAGATAGTGGTAAAGGAGGTCAAATTTATGATGAAAAAAAGAAATTTAATTTTGAGTAGTGAATACACAATGAAATATATATATGATGTATTACTGAATTCTGCACTCAAACCCTATTTAATTTTGTTAATCAATGTCACTTTAACAAATTTAATTTAAAAAAATTAAAAAATAAAAATATAAAAAATCAAAGGGCAAGAAAAGAGAGAGCTTGGGGGAGCAAAGTTTACTATATAATTTTAAATATTAGTTTTTACAAATTATAAGCTTAGATATTAAAATTCATGATAGCAATCTTATGAATTTGCTCAGATTATATTTACTCAATGGAGATCCTCACAGCTATCTTTTCAATTTCTATTTTAAAAATATTTTTCTTTACTTGTTCCTGCTTAAGTGTACATTTACTTCAGTAGATACACACAATGATAAAGTGGATCCAATACTTTAAAAAAATCTCCTGTAGTTCTAACATTCTATAGTTCGTCCAGATCTGATTTTTAATACCTAGTAATTAATATTTATCTAATGGCATCAATAGGGTAAATTTATTTTTAAAACTGTCCTCCAGTAGAAAGGACTGTAGTGTTTTATTTTTCAACATCTAAAATCCATCTAGATATAGAAGTAGCCTTGTCACTGTTAGATATTCTAATATATGATCTAACTAATTTCCTGTTCTAATTTATAATAATCTTTTATTTTTTAATTTTTAGGTTAGAAGATATGTTTTTATACTGAACATGGCACAAAAGAGTACACTAGTTTCAGTTAAAAATAGTTAGAAAAAATAAATGCATAGTGACTCTGAATGTGTCTGAAACAAAGACTTTATGAAGCTTAGTCCTGGCTAATAAAAACATTCCTTCACTTCTGATAGTGTCGGAATAGACATACCTTGAGTCTGACTATAAGAATGAATTATTCCAAGTGAAAATCCTGTAAATGCTTACTTAACTGTATATGGTTAAAATTCTCAAGCAAGGAAAATTGCAAAGAAAGCCTTGGGGTAAAGAACTAAGTATCAACATCACAATGAAATCTATAGTTTATCACTTCCAGTCAGATCATGTAATGGGACCTATATAAGCCTGTTATGTTTAAAACAATTCCTTGAACTTCCTGTATATTTTTAGCATTGAAATAATTAGTCCTCTTACAACTATAATTTGTTGACATAATTAAACTACTCAATAGCACAACTTTTGTTGGAAGCTTTCAATTTTCCTATGCACTTAGATTTTTTTACTTGTATTTGATTTAGAATTCCCTGCTTGATACGGTAAAGAATTTACTTTGACTTGAAATTTTTAAGACTTAAAATGTTCTAAACTGTCACCTCTAATTATGTAGGCAATGAGGCATAATAGGACATCCAACTAAACTAGGTATGACATATCAGTCCCAAACTATATCATATGGTATATACCTCCTTTTACTTTATAAAATATTTTATTTCACTTTTTTGTAATTTTTATCTTCTTTTCTTTCCAGATTTGTACCACTAATTTTAAAACATAAGAAATATGTTTTAAAATTTTAAAACATAGAAAATATGTTTTAAAATTTTAAAACATAGAAAATATGTTTTAAAATTTTAAAACATAGGAAATGTGTTTTAAAATTTTAAACATAGGAAATATGTTTTAAAATTAGTGGTACAAAGTTTAACATCTTAAAAAAATTAATAGATAATATGTCCTTAAATGTGCAGATGCATTTAAACCTATTTATTAATAAAACCATTTAAGAAGGCTTGATATACAAAGCATCTGCAAGGTATAGATAGCTGCTACTTTGCAGCAGCCTAAACTTTTGACTTTTATTAGCAATGCTCTTGGAAGCCAGGCATTAGATCCTACTGGAATAATGAGATTAAAATAATTCAAGTATGAGATTATGTTCATATGCACATTGCCTCCTTCCTTAAGTCTCTGGTAAAGAAATTTTTGTTTATGTTCTCCAAATTCCTTATATTCATTTGATCTATTACTCTGTAGTTACCAATTTTTATTGTAGCTATTCATTGCTTATCTGAAACTCTTCCACAGAGATGGTTCTGTAAAATTCCTGTGTAAAAGTCTTCATATAATGTGATCTCACATTCTGATTGTAGCTTCTGTTTGGCCCCTTTGATTTTGAAATTTGAGTCTATCATTCACAGCCTGTAGAGACAACGTGACAGTTATTTTCTTTTAGATAAAGTAGTTAAGATCTAGTCCATAGAGGCATTTGGGGAAAAGGCAAGCATTGTGTTTATTAGGCCTAATTGAAGTGAGTGCTTGAGCAGGTTAAGTGATTATTAGGCCTAAGAGTTTATTGACTCTGTTAAAAAAAAATTCATTAAAATTTTTGAAAAAAATGCCAAGACCTCAGTGAAGGAACTTTCAATGTTCTGGGGCATTACTTCATAAACACACACACAGAAAAATTATTACCTATGTAAATTTCGCAATGTGACCTTACATGTGAATTTGTAGATTTCTTACTCGGGGGTGGGGAATTACTTTATTGCACAGTAGGACATTAACTGGTTTGCATTTTACCTCGTAACCTTCTTTTAATATTTTCTCCCCAAAATGTCTTTATATGCAGTTCCACAAAATATCTTTTGAACCAGTTTTACCTTCTTTTTGGTTTTCTCATTAACTGAGTTAAAACACAATCTTTAAAGGTTTTTATAGTATGTTTGTGGAAGAGTCATATTTTTAACTTTATGAAAATAATGTACTGCTAATTATGCAAAATAGGATAACTGGGATCAACTGAACTTTTTATCCTGTTTCTTACTCTATATTTAAGTGTAGTGAGATCAGGTCAACTATTATGAAACAAAATGAAAATAAGTACAAAGAAATTTTGAATGCATAAAATATTGAGTGTATACAATATGTAGATTAGGGCTAAGCATTTTAATATTTGTTATTTAACTTTTTAATTTTGAGGAAATAGAGGCAAAGAGAAAAGGAGTTAAATAGTCAGGAACAGACTACCATCTGAATAAAAATTGACAAGAGCTTAAAGACAAACACAAAAAATGAAGAAGACACTTAAGTGGTAGGGGAAGAAAACAAAAGCATCCAGAGCATGCTGAAGGTTGGACAGGCTTCTAGAAATGTAACAAACCTGCATACACATATAAAGTAGATTAATGCCCATTACTTAGGCATAAATAAATGTTTAGGAAATGGTTTCTTAATTTTATCTTGTATTTGCTTTCTTCTATCTGTATTAAGATAAGAAAACAGAAAGAAAATAAAATATAAGCAAGAAGATTAAAGCATTTTATAACTTAACTAATTCCATAGCTATTTTTCTGAGATAAATATGTGATATTTTCTCTCTTGCGAGATCTTCTGTTAGATGCAAGTTATTGTCTAATGTCCTCTTTAAATAAGAGAAGACTGCTAACTTTCAGTTCTGCCTCAGATTACAGATAAAGAGAAGTGATTATATTTGAAGTATTTTTTACTTTAATCAGACTTTGTACCATATACAGTTAATTTCCCTTAAGAATACTTTGTGAAGTGACTGCTTGAGCAGGTTAAGTGATAAGAGTTAGTCATTAAAATGCCTAAAATCTGGTCAAATCATTCAAGAAACTCCATAAAAGATAAAGTAAAAGATGAGACGAAAGATGATAAGTGATAAAGAAATATTTATAGATAAACTGTTTCATGTGAAATGTGGAATATTATTAAAGTTGATTAAATGAAAATTGCTTTATCTATAAAATGACTTTGAAAAAGAATATGATATTCCTACTAAAAATTAAGTAAATATCAAATATATATTACAAATGATACTGTGTAATATTCCTCACTAATCATAATTCCTCAATTTCTTTCTACTTTTAAAACTAACAATCCTTTAATTTTTTCAATGTTCTTGGCTTATGACTCTCATTTAAAGCAATAAGCATTTAATAAACAGCTTTTAATATGCTACTGATATGGAAATATAGGTATGACCACTGCTTTTAAAGATCTCAAGTCTAGCTGAATAGAAAGCACAGACAAAAGCTTTATTAATAAACAGCCAGCTCTCAACATCAACTCTACATCACTCAGTAAATGCTGGTTATTATTTCATAAGTGTAATGTCCTTTATTTTAGTGTTGAAAATCAGGTTACTTATAAATTCCTTTTGAATTTTATTTTACACATAAAAATAATTTTAGTAGGAATATTCACCATATTAACTATTTCACTTTTCTATTGTGAATAATTTCAGATCCAAGATGTTTCTTAAATGAGGTTTCATATTTTTCTCTGACTACAACTCAAATACTCTAAAACATAAATACCCCACAAAAACATGTTAATGGATAACAAGTTTATCACTTTGTTTTTCAAAATAAAATGCTTTATCCTAACTCATGTAGAAGAGAAGAGCATATTTAGAAATGAAAAAAAAGATTCATTTTTTTTATTCTAGTTAAAAAATATTAAATGACTCTGATAATGATTAAAAAGTATTTTTGTAGTATTAAGATCAAAATGATATACATGAAAATATTATAGATAAGTTTTAAAGCTTATAAAATATTCTTATTGGCCAATTATTTAGACATAAATAAATGTTTAGGAAAAGTTAAAATCCGTCAAAGCCCAAAATATGCCACTTTACAAGATCCAATACTATCGGTCTAATCAAGTAGTCATGAGGGTTGATAACAAATACATCAGGGAACGGATAACTTTTTCTCAACCTTTTCTGCAGTGAAACATATTCTCGATGGTGTTCATGCACTCAACTGAAGTGGCAGGGTAAACTAGACCACTAATGAAATTCCTGGAATACTTATCCTAATGCAAGCAGCAGCATAGCAAATGAGAGCCAGTTTGCTGGTGTTGAGATTGAGCATGGCAGTAAAAATAGCTCCTATGGTCTCTCACTCATACATTTCAATGTGCTTTATTAAGCCACTACTATGTTCGTGTACTGGACTATGTGTTGAAGATACATTGATGAAAAACATAGATGTGTTCTCAGTAGTCACATTGTTTACTCAAGTAAAATGCTCTCATTAAATGAGCAACACAACAAAAAGAGCAATAGTGCTTCAAAGGGAAAAACACAGGTTAAGTGTGGCAACATATTTTTAAATTTTTTTTCTGCGAAAGTTTTTGAGAGACATTTTTATTACATAAATAATAATCACATTAAACATATTTAATTATCCATTAATAATAGATAATGCATTTATATACTGCAATTCAAATATACAAACCTATTCTTTATTCCCTAGAATGAGTTTATCTTGCTTTAGAGTCCCATTGCTCTCATTACAAAATGAAAAGAAAATACATATATACATATGTATATACATATTTATATTTATATTATAACTTAGTCTATGCCAATTTAAAAACAGTTAATTTCAGTGTTCTCTCAAGTTAGTCAAAATTAATAGCCTCTGTTAAAAAATCACAAGTAGATTTAAAGTCTTAATCATGCTTAAGGTATACTTTCATGAGTTTTTAAGAAAATCAATAGTATATGACAAAAACAGAATGCTTCTTGGAAAATATTGCAAGAAAATTCATTAGGTAATAGAAAATCAGAAGTTTTTTGAGACACAGCAATTGATATATGCATGAACTGGAATAATCGTCTTTGGATCCTACATTAGAACTAATTTTCCCTCTTTTTGGTTATCATTCAGGTGAGACCCTTGAATGACAAAAGCATATTATAAACATACTTTACAGTGACCAAAGGAATTCATAAATTGATGTAAATCTGATTATATTTCATAACATTATGAAGGATTCATATGTAAGATCCTTATTAATTTCCCCAGGGTTCTTAATGTCAACTTAGGTAAAATTAATTACAACAACCATATTTTAGGAAAATTGAATCAATGAACAAAGACTACCACATATTTGCAGGAAAAAGAGCAGATGAAAGCTTTTCCAAAGGAATGGAGTAAAGAGAATTTGAGTCAGAGGCAGATGTAGGAGGAGGAAAAAATAAAATAAAATTGTGACATCTGTAAAAACAGTTTTGGAAGAGGCATACACACTATGGATGAACAGCAATTTATTCCTAGAAAGCACTTGTTACTAAAGTTGTGCAAATTCTTGCTTATGGATAGACTTAGTTATTGATGAATCAGATTGCTTTCAGGAATTTTATACTATTTGAATTGCTAAAAAATACTCTACTTTTACATGAAAAGTCCATTTGCTTGATGGCATTACATCGGCCATGGGACATTTGGAGGCCAGTATCATTGGAGACAAGGGCATCCTGGAAGTCAAATATTTTTAGGGCATCTCATCTAATTGGATAGATTTTGTGTAATACTTCTATTGGGGTTTATTTTTGGTATTTATTTATATTTCTTATAGATCTGAAAGGATCCTAGAAACATACCAAGTTAATTAGCATTATCTAAATTCTTTTAGTTATCAATCTAAATTAAAGTTCTGTTTTACCTCTAATAAAGTATCATATCTATTACCTGTATTTACTTATGCAATCAAGAGTTCTTGCCATTCCATGCTTTAAAAAAAAAGATTCTTCAATCTTTCTGACTCTATCTCCAAATTTAAAAGGCATTTACTTACCTGTTGAATAATCCTCAGGTTCTCTGGTTAGAGCATGTTCATTTTTGCTTACCTGTTGAGTAATCCTCTATTTCTTTGGGTACAGCATTTTCATTTTTGCTTGCCTGCTGAAAAATTCTCAGGTTTCTCTGAGTATGGTGTTTTCATGATAATGAAGTTCTATCTAGAGGAAGTCTTGTCCTCTTCATTTACAATGAGGGCCATCTTCAGAAATATCTTCTGCAATGAATGAAGAATAATTGCAAACCTAGAATCAGAATGTAAAATAATAATTACAAAGCATTTTATGATTTTTCATTTTTTTCTGGACTTCTACAGAAAAAAATAAATGCAAATAAGAAAGAGAAAAGAAATGGACTTTAATATATTTTTAAATCTGAGCTGATTTCACGACTTGAGGGAGAAGTGGTGGTAAAAAAGAGAAAATGAAATTTTAAAGAAGAGTCTATGGCCATGCCACCCTGAATAAGATCAATCCTGTCTGATCTTGGAAACTAAGCAGTGTTGGGCCTGGTTAGTACTTGGATGGGAGACCACCTAGGAAGACCAGGTGCTGTAGGCATAAAAAAATAAAAAAATAAAGGATTGTAAACTGACAAGGTCCTTGCAATCTATGAGGTCAACCAAGGGTTGCCTCACCTAAAAAATAAAATAAAATAAAATTTAAAAATAAAGGAGGGCAATAAATGTAGAAAAGAGTTATTAAAGATCAAAAAAGAAGCTCAAAGGTTTTTTTCCCCATAAAATAAATCTGGATCAGAATAGAATGAATAGGTTGAAATGAAATTAAAGTCAATAATAAAATATTAGAGCTGGAAACATACCTCATGCAGACCCTAGCCTTTAGGAGGTAGTTAGTAAATATGTGATGGGTAAATGATTAACATGAAAAATTACAAATAGTAAAACTTACTAAATTTCAGTATTTTAAAAAATAATTAGACTTGTCAACAACTGGATATGAATGTTTTTGTTGTTCCTTTTTCAAACAAAGGGTTGTTTTTTTCATATTTCTAACGCTACCAGTTGCTGCTCTGGGCTCTATAGAATCAGAAAGAAGTCAGTTTGGGCACATAGAAATGATATATTTCAACAATATCAAGAATAGATGGTTAGAAACTTGCTTTTATTTTTGAAAGATATTAAATTAAATTAGAAATCCATAGAAAAGTATCTAAAAGATTTTAATAACTGAAATAAAAATACTAATAATATAAGTGAAGGCATAATATACCTGAAGGTTGAGATAAACTTGGAACAGTCCGGTATATATATATATATGTTTTTTGCTTTCTCCAAGAACTATTTTTGCAAAATAATCACTAGACTGCAGAGATAACCCACATAGATGATGTTATTAATATGCAATCTTCCTCCCAGAAACAGTTTACATATGCAATATACAGCATCTGGACCTTGTAATTGAATTTTTGAAGTTCACTGTGGTTTGGGAGCTGCATATGGGTCAGTAATCATTATCCAGACACCATCGTTCATAGTACACATATAATTAATCAACTCATTAATTATGGAAAAAGATTCTCAGGGAAGTCTAGCACACCTATTTCTTAAACAAATATTTTACCCTTGAGCTGCAAAAGTAGCATCTCCATTAGAAATTGCCTTAGATTACTGTTAGTGATTTATTTAGGGAGCTTTTAGAATAAGGTCCATGAGAAGAGTCAATATAAAAATCTTTCAGACATAGGACCCATTATATATACCCGAAAATTTAATCACTTTCTGGTTAAATCACTGCTTTGGATCTTTATCTTTGGAAGCTAATGTCAATAACACTTTATTTTTAATTTAACTAAATTCAGCCAACTGTAGAAAAAACAAATCATGCTTTTTTTATTATTAGTTTTAGTAGATGGTTGCCAGGATAAAATGGGTAATTAAGGAAAGTAAACTAGGAATTTTTTTTTCTTATTACATATTAGCAACCCCAGGTTGTTTAACAAAGACACTTTATAAATACATAAAAGAAGAAAAAAGTCTGTAAATACATTTTTTTCATTTTCTTGGCTCATTACCTAACCTGACCTAACCATTTTCTTTTCTCTATTCATCAATCCCACTTTTTGCTATTTTTTCCCTACTCTTAGCGATTCATCTTCATTTTGCACTTACATTATGACCTACAAAACTCTTTGTAGAGATACATACAGCATTCATATGAAAAAAGAGGCTAATTGTGTAGACTAAATAGCAATTCTAAAATAATAAAAAAATATAATCAGATACCACCTCAAGGTAGAGACAGGAAGGACTGTTTAATGGACTTGCTGTGAAATGTATGGAGAGCTTCAGGAAGATGAACAGCTGTGTGCTCTCTCCACTGAAGCTAGAAATAACTTAGGCTTAAAATGAGAGACATGAAGAAGAGATTGCTGCCTGCAGGTTTCTAACGAGATTTCCAGTCAGGAACCACGCAATCCACAGAATTTCATTTCTTGTTAGATGCAGAGAAATATGAGATAATTTAGGGGCTATTCAATTTAGAGGAAGGGGGAATGATCAATTGATGTTTTAAGGGTTCTTCTTTTCCTAATATCACAGTGCTCTGACTTCCCTGTCTGTTTTCCATCTCAGAGCCCCTCTGCTTTTAAATTATAAAATACCACACATGTCAATGCTTAAACTTCTAACTATTTGGGTCAAGATGCTACAGATGATAATAAGCAAAGCCAAGATAAAGCTGAGTTGAAGTTTAGAACTGTCACTTACATCTCCCAATTTAATCCAGTTTTAAGCGCTTTTAGTGGAGAGTTGGCTATGGAATACCCACTGCTTCTTACTTATTAACTAGACACTAAAAATCTTTTTTTTGATATTAACAAGGTATATTCCTAACTATCAAATTTGTCCCTGTGTCCCTGTTCCATGGTCTTTTGGGACACTTCTTTCCTTATACTGTTGAATAAAGGAATGTAGGAGAGTGTAATAAGTAGTGTGATGTAAAGAATAGAGGTTGTGGGTGAAAAGTAAGTATTTAGGCTAAGGAAGCATCTCAAATATAATTAACAAACTGCCTCAAGATATTTTTAGATAGAAAGAGAAAGAATGAAAACAGATCACACAAAACCTGTATGTTAAGCTAAACAGTTTCATGGATGATATTCAAACATATTATCTCTAGAGTATTTTCTTTTTTCAAAGGAAAGCTTTGGGGAAGTTTAATATGGAAATCAGATAAACAGAGGTGTAATTCCAGTTGGAGAAGCAGTAGGGAATCTGGAGTTTCTACTAAACCTCAGTGGATGCTGAAATAGTTTTGAAGCCATTTCTGTGCACATAACAAGTTTTAAAAATACAGTCCTCGATGCTAGAGGCAAGTTTTGAAGTAGCAAAAGGATGTAATCAGATTTTCATCCTCACCTTTATGCATGGCACTGTATAATTGTTCAGACCATATAAATACAGACCATTAGTATCTCCATTATGCCCCCTGCCTTAAACCAGCTATCATCACAACACTGTAGGATGCCAGTAAGACCAGGAGAAAAAGAAAAGAGAGGGTGTTCTAGTTTCCTAATTAAGGTGGGGGGTGAGAGAGAAAGAAAGAAGTACTACTCATCTTCCTCAAGTATTTACAGAGCTGAAATAAAGCAGTATAAAATCTTTTAAAATGAAAGAGTAGTTAATAACATTCCCTTATGTCTACTTAAATTAAGTAAAAAATGTAAGATTTATTTTAGTTTTAATTATTGTTTTCTTCTTAAAATACCCATCTCTATCATCTCTGAAGTCCTACTATCTTACCTGTCCCTTAAAGTTTCTTCTTTCATTATTCAGTATTCTTAAAGTAGTTGTTCTGCCGTCTCTCCTTTAAAAGCAAATTTTCATGAAGGACAAGGACCATAATTGACTGATATTTATATACTCATGCTACCTAACAATCAACAACACATTAAGTATTAATCTTTTACCCACTTAGAAAAAAATAAGTGCAGCTTGTTGCTACCGTTAATTTAACATCACACATAGGAATGCTATGTTTTCTCAGATTTGACATTTTCAGTGATCAAGAATTACTGTACTTTGTAAATGGAAATACCACTAGTAAAAACAGAATGCTACAAAGAGAATGATGTCACTTGTTTCCAAAGACTATTGATATACTAGAGAGATGCAAAAGTAATAATTACAGAGACGTATTTCATGGCAAACTTTGGGGTAAGTTTAGGACTGTAATTTGCAAGTTATCGCAGGTTAAATACTGTAGTTGCAATCACTGCCAGTGAGTATTCTCAGGGAAAATAGCGAATGGATTAAAATATGAACATTGCATATATGTGGCTTTTTAATATTGGAGACATATTAGTCCAAACAAAAAAGCATGTATAACTTATACTTTCACAGCTGATGTGCCATATCAATAGATATGGAGTTGAGCCATCAGGTCAAGATGGTGGAGTAGATAAACGCTATACTGACCTCCTCTCATGACCACATTAAAATTACAACTAAATTTCAGAACAACCATCATTGAGAATTGCCTGGAACAGAAGTCCTACAACTAAGGACACACAGAAGATGCCGCCTCGATACTAGTAAGAGGGGTGGAGATGCATTCAAGCTGGTCTTACATTCACATAGTTGGTCTCACACTCACATGTGGCATTTAAAAATTGGAACAGATATCTCAGCTGTGAAAGTTCCCATGAAGAGTGAGAGGTCCCAGCCCTACACCAGGCTTCCGAGCCCAGGGTTCCAGTACCCAGAAGAGAAATTCTTACAATTTCTAGCTGTGAAAACCAGCAGAGATTGTGGCTGAGTGAGACAGAAGGTAGCTGAAGTCCCACAGTGTTCCTCTTAAGAACCTGCACATGGACTTACTTGCTGATGGACACATTAGCTCTGAACTCGAGCCCTGGGGAAGCAACGTGAAAGATGCTGTGATATTTGGGGAAGAACTAGTTCCAGGGTAAAGATTGGAGGGGCAGCTATCACTCAGACAGAAGTGTTGGCAAAGTCCATGGTTTCTTTGTTCAGCCCCCTCTTCCACCAAACAGCTGGTACACAGGAGCCATATCTGAGTCTTCATCAACTTGGCTAACACCATTCCCCTCACCTTGGTGATTACTGAGACTGCCCTACTCAACTTGTAGGCCCACCCAAGCCACTTCCAGTGGCTTTTCCATAAAATGGCCTGTTTTGGCTTATACTGTAAGCTTTCCTAAACTCTCTTAAAGGTCCACAAACCCCAGATAAATAGCATCTGGACTTGGCATGCCCTGTACCTCTCGATATGCAGCCCCAAGCCTGGCACTAGCAGCAGCTGGTCTCAGTTTGCAGCTTAGCCTCTTCCAGGAAACTCCAAAGCTAGCAGAAGTGGCAGTCATCTACAGATCACTTTACAATTCATATCAAGTAGAGCTGGGGAGGGCATAGACAGTAGCTTCCCTTAGCCTGAAACGGAGCTCCTCTCAAGATGCCCCAGAACCAACACACTGAGTGGCCAGCTTCAGACCACACCAGAGTACCACCCAGCCACCTCCACAAATGACATATCCAAAGGACTGGGCAGGTACCAGAGCCTCACAAAAACAAATCTTGCTCCATAGAGTTAGTTCTTAACAACAGCTCCTTACACTATAGTCACAAGCCAATCCTTACAACCAGAGCCTGAGGATCAATTCTTCTCACTGACTTGGCAACAGCAACCAAGGCTCAACTATGACAGGAGGGTACATACAAGCCACATGAGGAACATCTGGAACACCTGGCTTAGGTGACCAGGGAGACTGCACCACTGGGCCCCAGAAGACAACTATAAGGCCATGCTATAATACCGAGATAGGTAACAGCTCTGTTTAATACATAGAAACACACACAGGAAAGCGGCAAAAATGAGGAGACAAAGAAACATATAGCATATGAAAGGACAGAACAAAGCTCCAGAGAAAGAATAAACAAAACGGAGACAAGCAATCTATTAGATAAAGAATTAAAAAACCTGGTTATATGGATGTTCAATGATCTCAGCGAGAACTTCAACAGAGACAAAAAGATAAAAAAGAACCAGTCACAAAAGAAGAATACAATAACTGAAATGAAGAATACATTAAAGGAAATCCACACCCAATCAGAACAACAACAACAACAACAACAAAAATCCAAAATAATGAGGATAGTTTAAGGGACCTCTGGGACCACATCAAATGTACTAACATTCACGTAATAGGGGTACCAAAGGAGAGAGGGAGCAAGGAATTAAAAACTTGAAGAAATGACTGAAAACTTCCCTAACCTGGAGAAGGAAATAGACATACAAACCCAAGGAGTGCAGAAAGTCTCAAACAAGATGAACTCAAGGAGGCCCATACCATAGAGACATCATAGGGAAAATGCTGAAGGTTAAAGACAAAGAGAATTTTAAAAACAGCAAGAAAAAAAGCCATTAGTTACCTACAAGAGAGCTCCCATAAGACCATCAGCTAATTTCTCAAACAGAAACTTTGCAGGCCTGCCGGAGCCCACCGGCTAAGATCGAACAGTTCCCGAGAGGGGGAGTGAGGATTGAGAAAAGAAAGAGAGAGAGACAGAGAGATAAAGTCTGGAGGGCGAACAGTGAAGACTGAGCCCTGAGTTTATTTAGCACAGCATATATATACCCTTGGAGAAGCAATACCCACACATATGCAAATGATCACTGACCTTTACCTAAGTTCTCACAAAACATCCCTGTTCCTGTTTTTGTCTCTTATTCCCTGGGGCAAGGAATATCTCTTATTCCCTGGGGCAAGAAACATTCAAATTAAGCCAAACCTCCTCCTCCACAAACGAGCTATTCATTAAGCCAAACTTCCTCCTTCAGTAAACAAGCCCACCTGCTCTGCAAACTTCTAGCTTGCAGGCAACTCCAAGCCTGTCTGCAGGGCATTCATCAAGAATGGTTCTCAACACAGGCCAGAAGGAATTGGCATGAAACATTCAAAGTGGTGAAAAGCAAAGAGCTACAAACAAGATTGCTCTACCCAGTAAAGTTATCATTTACAATTGAAGGACGATAAAGAACTTTGCAGAAAAGAAAAAGCTAAGGAGTTTATCACCATCAAATCAACATTACAAGAAATGTTAAAAGAGCTTCTTTAAGAAGAAAAAGAAAAAAAGTCAAACATGAATAATAAAATGGCAATTCTATATTCTATTAATAGTTACTTTGGATGTAAATGGATTGAGTGCTCTAATCAAAAGACATTAGGTGGCTGAATGGATAAGAAAACAAGATCCTTACATATGATGCCTACAACAGACTCATTTCAGATTGAAAAACTGAAAGCAAAGGGATGGAAAAATTTATTTCATGAAAATGGAAAGAAATAAAAAAAAACCCGAGGTAGAAATACTTATACCAGATAAAACAGATTTTAAAACAAGAGATACAGAAGGACCCAGTAATTCCAATTCTGGGTATTTATCAGAACAAACTCAAAACACTAATTCAAAAAGATATATTCATCCATTATTCTGTTGCAACATTATTTACAATAGCCAAAATATGGACTCAACCTAAGTGTCTACCAATAGATAAAAGGATAAAGAAGATGGGGTACACATATACAATGGAATATTACTCAACCATAAAAAAGAATAAAATCTTGCCATTTCCAACAACATAGATGGACGCAGAGAGTATTATGCTAAGTGAAATGTCAGACAGATAAAGGCAAATAGCATATAATTCACTTATATGTAGAATCTAATAAACAAATAAATAAAGCAGAAACTCATAGATACAGAGAACATTTTGATGATTGCAAGATGGGAGGAGGTTTGGTAGGGGTGGGTAAAAGAGGGGAAGAAATTAAAAAGTACAAATTGGTAGTTACAAAATAGTCATAGGGATGTATAGTGTAGGGAATATAGTCAACGATATGCTGTCAGATGGGTACTAGACTTATTGGGGTGATTATTTTGTAAGTTGTATAACTGTCTAATCATTATGTTGTACACCTGAAACTAACAGAATATTTGTCAACTGTAATTAAAAAATAAATACTAAAAAATGCAGATTTGAAATGCTTTTTAATCATTAAGAGTATGTATTTTTAATTTTTTAGAGCCTTTTTGTTTTTATTTTAATTATTTTTAATCCATTAAAAAAGTCACAGATACTAGGGGCTTGAAACTTTGTTAAACTAGTTGAGATAATAAAGATTGGTCAGAATTAAAACACTAGATCAAATGAAAACTAGAATTAAGCTTAAAATTGTTCTCATGTCTGTTCACTATTAACCAACCAAAAAAAACTCATGCTAGATAGAATCAAGCATTATTGTTCAAAATGATCATTGTTCTCAACTAAAGTGGTTCATATATTTCTGCCTAATAACCAGGTAACATTCCCGACTCCCTGGGGGGAAGAATGTACTTCCCTATTCCCCTGCTGTCAAACTTGAGCGTGCTACTCATTTGGGGCATCAATCTGTTCAGTCTGCCATAACAAAATACTACAGACTGGGAGCCTAAAACAACAGGAATTTGTTTTCTCACAGTTCCAAAAGCTAGAAGTCCAAGATCAAAGTGACAGCATTTAGGGTTTTTGATGAGGCTTCCCTTTCTGGCTTGTAGACAGATGCTTTCTTGCTTTGTCCTCATATAGTCATTCCTCTGTGCATCTTTGGTTTCTCTCTCTTTATCCACAGCGGTCACAGTAGTTAGAGTCAGCCACATTTATTACCTCATTATCTTGAATTATCTCCTGAATGGCCCTATCTCCAAGCCCAATCACACTGGGAGTTAGGAATTCAATATTTTGGGGAAACACAACTCTGTCCACGACACTTGAGCTAATGGAACATGTGAGTAAGTAACATACAAATTCTGAGTAAATAATCAAAGAGTCATTTCACAGTTCCACTATAGTGCTCTTCTCTCTGCCTGCAAGTTAATATTTACAAAGAAGCTGTCTCTTGATGCTGGGCTATGGATTAAGGAGTACATGGAACAGACCAATAGCCTATTGTAATTAATATGTAATGGGAAAAAGAAGTCAACATTTTCCCCTCATTACCATTCTAAAACTTTCAGATCCTTTGATACCACTGCGTAGTCTACCAAAAGCTTACTTATAAAATTTTATTATTAGAAGTTGAATGAAATGCAGAGACCAACTATTGGACAAACTTATTACCTGCAAGTACTTAAAATGCAATTGATTAAACAAATGCATACCACATTTCCTTTAGCCATCATTACCTATATTTGAAAAGGTACTACAAGAAAAAGATAAAATATAAAGAAATTGGCCAGTCAAAAAGCAGATTTAGTAGACAAAAGAGAGAAATCTAGAAATTCTAGGGCTTGTAGAATTAAAAGATGATAAATTAAAAAAATATTTTAAGTGACAAAGGCCAATCAGGACTTAGCCTTTGATAAAAACAACAGTGAAGTCTTTATATACTTGTTGAAACTAATCAATTAAGAAAGCAATATCCACTAATTCCTTTAGTTGGACAAAAGGGTTCAGAGAAGAGAATAAGAATGCACCCTTTACTTGCAAACCTGATAATTCAATGAACCTATAATTTAAATTAGAAAAAATCCTGCATATGTAAAATGCAACTGTAGACATATACAGTGCACTATAATAAAATTAATTTTTAAAAAGTTCATTATGGTTTTACAGAATTATGCTGCCAATAACGCCACAACCTGAATTAAAAGAAACCAAGACAATTTGAAACTTCATACAACCTTTGATCCTCCAATATTCTATTGACAGAACAGAGGCTGGAAAAAGTGTCCTAATCCCCATGGAGGATATATCCCCAATGCCCTCTTCTGATTCCTTTAAGGAAAATAAAAGGAAAGGAACAACCTTCCAGAGATTACAATCAAGAGCCATGGAAAACATTGAATAGGGGAGGTATTCCTGGGACTTTGAAGAAACGTTAGCATCCCCAGGAAGATCACAATGATCAGATCTACCTACTCTGGGTATTCCAGGAAACCACTTTGTAAAGGGAAGTTTGTGAGTGGGGTGTGTGTGTATGTGTGTGTGTGTGTGAGAGAGAGAATAATTATTTTCAAATAGACTTTTTAAAATTTTTTTACAATACAGTTTGTAGTAATTTTCTGAATTATTTCAGTTTTACTTGTGTCAGTGAAGATTTTGTTAAAATTGTTCATCCTCTTTTTCCTCTTCTTCTCTTACTCTCTCCAAACTTGTCTGTTTGCATGTCTCTGTCTGATATACACACATATCTTTTACTAATAAAGAAGGCAGCACAATTATGGGTGTCCAGTAGTTTCTACAGTGCTGCTGAGCAGTTGTTAATAAAAAAAGTTGAGCAGACAATGACCTCTGTGGAGAAATCTAGAGACTAGATAGAGTCCTCTGCCCAAACACAGAGAAACTCTTGTTAATCCTTCCATGGCACATTTTTTTTGTTTTTGTTTTTTGTTTTGTTTGTTTGTTTTATGTGTAAAATGTGTTTGACTTTCAGTTTTACTAAACTAATATATAAACGGTCTTGGAAAAATTATTTTTTTTACTATACCTTTAAAACTTTATTAGGTCCTGAGTATATACCCTTCAGGAACAAGATATAAGACTGTGTGAGCTATAGGACAGAGGATGCAAAAATAAAAAGGAAGGCAAGAGACAGAATGGGGAAGTAGATATGCGTCTTCAACCTCTTCCTTTTGCCTAAATTTTCTTGTTCTTGGAATTATGTATATTTGAAAACTGCTTTTCAGCTTGTCATTTTCTAAAGTCACTTATAATTTAAGAGGCCATTTTTCTAAATACATTATATAAATACTTAATTCAAAATCTAATTATTTTTATGTTTCTCTTAAAGTGTTTGCTAATTCATTTAAATTGACATCATCATAGTAGTGCTTCATTTAGTGTGCTATTAAAGCAATTTTTTAGTATATGATAAAATATATTTAATACTGCACAATATTGCTTTTCTACATATCACATTGTTATTACTTTGTTACATATCACATAAGTGTAATTGCTGAGATTATACTTATGAAGCAATATTAAGCAGTCTCTTTCTCTACAATAAGGAGACAAATGGGAGCTCAAAGAGTAAAACCCATATTACATTCCAGTTCTCTGTTACACTAAGCTCATCTAAGACTCATTCTTCAACCACCTATTGAGTAAGTTGTTTATTGTTAGGGGCCTCTGTTGAAGAAGTGAGAAGTGATTGTAATTGAAATTATTTATTTTGGAAGGTTCTGGGTGTTAAGAAAAGAAGAGTTCCCAGCATTGAGCCAGTGGGAATGGACTTCAGCAATTGGAAAGTAGCATATTGGGAAATAAGATATAATGAAAGAGATAAAACCAACAAAGGTAGGGACATGGAACAAGCTTTGAACAATTGCTAGGAGAAAGCAAGCTAAGCTATGGTACTGATGTGCTTATGTAATACTGTTGCAAAATTACAAAAGATAAGCAACTTCATTAGAAATTACCTGGGGACTTTAAGTGACAAGTAGCATCATCAAATTCAATAAGGTAAAAATAAAACTGCATTTTATTTCACAATTATTTTTTTAAGATTAAATCAGGTATTTATCCTGCATTAGAAGGCAAAATTATCATATGCTTTAATTCAAGTGAAAAATATTTATTAATAACCTATTATATATGAAATTATAGTAAATGAAAGAACAAGTAGACAGACTCTGACTTTTAAGAACTAGCATTCCAATTTCTAGGTACATAGTAAATGTCTGGATGACTGAAAACAACAATGTAAGCCAAGTGCCAAAACAGAGATACAAAGAGAGACTTAGAGAGCTCTAATGGAGGAAGTCGATATGTCTAGTAGGAACCTAAAATTTTTTCTTGGAAGACATGGTATTTGATATGGTCAATAAAAAAGGACAAAAATATAGAAACGTGAAAATGGTGTATACATACTCTATGCAGGAAAAAATATTTAAACAAAGTCTTAGAAGTAGAAAAGCACAGAATATATTTGTTCCAACTTGTCAAAAAATAATAACTTTGTATGTGAATTTTATACATATATGTATAAATGTTCATGTGAATATATAAATATATACATACACACAAAATGAAAAAAAAATTGATAAAATAGATTGAGATTTACAGTGTTTCTTTTCCCCTTATTACTCTTTTCCACATCAATATACTCTACTCTCCTAAATACATAAAACAGGTTGAGTAAAAAAAATTCCCTCACTCATTACACTTGTACACTTATTTTTTATTCATTAAACTAATCAAAAGACAGAGTCCTTGCCATATAATAGGAAATATATAAAGGGTTGGCATAAACAAGATAAACTCCCCAGTTTCACTAAGCTTATAATCTAATGAAAGAAATAGAATAACTGGTTATGGAGAGCACAGGGCTACTTGAGAAATGATAAAGTCTTTCTGAGAAAATGACATTTAAATGGCAAACAAAAATGTAATAAATTAGTTATGGCAAAAGCCAGGGAAATAATATTCCAGAAATAAAGAAGAAATACAAAATTGCTAGTGTGAGGACATAGTTTGTGGCAAGTCAAAGGCAACAAATAACCCCGCTAAGTTAATCACACAAGTGTTCATGACACTCCACCCTCTCTGTTTCTACCTGTTGTTGTATGTTATTCCAAGTCTTCCTATCAAGTGGTGGAGGCAATTTCCTTCCCCTCCATGTGAACCTGGACAGCTTTTGCAGCTTTCACTGCCCAGAAGAATATAGTAGAAGGGACTGTGTGCTAGTTCTGAGTCTAGGCCTTGATATTACAACTCACATTCTTAGTACTTCTGACACTAGGCCATGAGAATAAGCCTGAACCAGCCTGCTGGAGCATTTAAAAAGTTTGTGGGGTATAGCTGACTCAGATCGGGTAAGGGCCCTGTTACAGGTAAGAACCAGGCTCATGTGTCATAGTTAAGGGTCAAATCAGCCACAATGACCTGCAGCTGACCTGTTAGACAGCTGTGGACAGTTAACTAAACCCAGCCAAGACCAACCAAACCTGATTCAGATCAACAGAACCACAGAGCCTGTCTGCAGAAACTTGGGCAACAATAAATTGTCGTTGAAGCCCCTAAATTTTAAGGTGCTTTATTATTCAGCAATAAATATTTTAGTACCATAGTATAAGCAATAAAAGATATTTAATTTCATCTCATAAGAAATTCCAATTTGGTTCTGATGCTTACCATTACCATTAAGGATCCAAATGTTATCTGCCAACTTTAGCATACCGGTTTTGATGTTGTTGTTGTTACTATTTGTTCGTCTGTTTTGTCCTCAGACTGGTATTATTATAACTACTACATTTCAAAACTTTGCGTCTTTATATAATTGTAGTCAAAACAGAAAGAAGTTGAATTTCTCTCATTCTTATTTTGTTCAGGAAGAAAAACAAAAGTCTTACCCAGAAGATGCTCAGCATACTTCTTACACTTTGTTGGCTACCTACACCAGCTTACCTACCCCAAATGCATTACATAAAAAAACAATAATAATAATAAATAAAGAAAATTGACAACTTTGACTTACTATAATTTATTTCATAGACATGTTACCCCCCAAACAAAAGTGAATATCTAAAAATTAAGGAAGAAAGTGAAAAGGCTGATAGCTAAACAAAAGAGCAAATACCAAAAAAATGTTAAAAAATGTTTCTGTTAATTACCCCATAGCCAACATTTCTGAAAAAGCATGAATAAAAGGGAAAATGATTTAAGATGAACTTGGGGAAGAAGGCAGGGTCCATCTACATAAGGGACCATGGTAAAAATTTTTGAATTTTGTTTAAGTGCAAGGGAAAGTTATAGCAGCATTAAGGTGAATGGAGAATGGATATTAAGTGAATATGTATAGGAGAAGCAAATTAGGAGAATATTTTTCTAAGTCTAAGTAAGAGAACAGGACTAGTGTGAATTGGACTAGAGAGTATAAGTGTAAGCAGGGGAAGTGTATAGACTCAGGATGAATTTGAGCAAAAGTGGATGGAAACCTAATATGGACAGACTTGCTGATTAATACCTTCTGTGAATAAACAGAATAGTCAAAATTGATTCCAATGTTTGTGTCACTAGAGATTATGGCCCAGCCATTTCCTAAAACAGACTATACTAGGGCAAGATTTGGAAGAAGGAAGAAATGTTTTCAGCATGTTAAATTTAAAATATTCATTAGAAAATAAAGTGGAGATGGTCAGAAAACAATTAGATTCACAAATTTATATCCACTGAGGGTTTAGGATTTAGAAAAGAGATATGATCCAGCAATTCCATTCTAGTTGTATGCACGAAAAAATTGAAAGCAAGAACTTGCACAGTTATTAGTGCACCAATATCATAGAAGCACTGTTTACAATAGCCAAAAGGTAAAAATAACCCAAATGTATACCAGTGAATAAATACGTAAACAAAGTGTGGTAAATTCATACCACAAAATATTATTCAGCCATAAAAATGAATGAAATTCTGATATGTGCCAATGTGGATGAAACTTGAATTATGCAAAGTAAAATGAACCAGAACCCAAAGGACAAATATTGTATAATTCAACTTATATGAAATACTTAGACTAATCAAATTCATAGAGACAGATTCTAGAAGGAGAAAGGAATAGGAAGTTATTGTTTAAAGGACAGAGTTTCAGTTTGGGAAAATAAAAAAATTTGGAAATGGATGGTAGTGATAATTGCACAACAGTATTAATGTACTACTTCCAATGTACATTTTATGTAGCTTTAGCACAAAGAAAGGTAACAGCACATGGCACAATTTGTATTTGATAATTTTTTCCCCCTTTACTACTTCTAAGTTGAAGTGGACTGTACTACCTATAAATGCCTATTACAGAATAGACTTAGCTTATTTTTAATGAGCCTATGTTAAAAATTAGTGTTAAAATAAAAACATGCTTGATATATCATGGAGTCAATGATATAACAGACAAAACTGTCAGTTTCTGAAATCTAAGAATTCCCCAGAGGAAAAGAGTTTTGACTTTTTCCCTCTTGCTGTTTTCCTTTAGAGTTAATAATTCATCTTGTTACCAAATCTTATCAATTCTATTTCTGAAATATTAATTTTACTTTATATTTATTTTCTAATCTCATTTGAATGACTAATCTCCATGAAACCACTGCTATCATCTGTTGGAACCACTCACTGATTGAGAATCACTAATTTAAAGCTTTAAAATGGCTGGAACCAGAAAAATGTAGTGCATCATTGTGTCTACAATATCTAATAGAGCTTCAATCACAGAGCTTCAACAGTTGCCTAAGGAATACCTGTTTAAATAAATGAACTAGCATACCAATCTGTGCTCTTACTTCATCTTGGTTTTATTGTTCTCTCACCACAAGATATCTTCCTTCACTCTTTCAAATTGAATTTTGAGTTTCATTGAAGAAGAAAAGAAAAACAATAAGATGGGACATAAGATAGTACAGAAAAATGATAAGAATCCATTTGAGAGGAACAAGTGGGATCATTCTGAAAAATACATGGAGAACACTTTACTGGAAACTAGAAAAAAATCTAAGAATAAATTAAGAGTAGCAAATTTTCTTAAATATGAAAAAATAATTGTGGCATTTCACATTATTTCATCCTAAAAATTATTCGAAGTCTTATGTTCAATTCTGGCACCATATTTGAAGAGAGGTATTGTCAAAATTCCAGAATAGAATGGAGCTGGATGTATTTGCACAGTGCCAATTGAGTTTGACAAGCAGGAAAGTGATGTTTGCAGAACAGAGAAAGAATATTTGAAGTCCAGAGTAGTTGATTACACAGATGATCCCAAGAACCAAGATGAATGAAACTGTATATATGAGATGCACCTTTCTTTTGAACTTTGAATACTGGAATATTGCTTTGATTGTTCTGACATAGTACAATCATCCCCAACGGTCTTTAAAAATTCCTATTAGAATTCATAGGCTAGGAGGCTGGTAAGCAATTATTGGCATCTTGTGATTATATTCCTGACAATTCTGCAACCCTTATTCGCCTACCCAGCCATTTGTCCCTATTCAAAGTCCATTACTTCTCTCCTGGATAATCAGTTAATAACTTGCTTCCTGTATCCAGACATTTGTAAACTTTCTCATCTGATATCATTAAAATTCAGTGGCACAGAAATGGTAAAATATCTATACATTTTGTAAAGTTAATTTAAGGGATTTTCAGTAATCTTATCAAAGAAAGTGTTGGTATTAACAAATTGATGATAAAACATATCTGATACTTTTGACTCAGGATAGAAATTTTAAGAGACACATTGACAAATTAGAATGTGTCTGGTTGGAGGGGGATAGACAGATGGTAAAGGTGGATAGAAAGATGACATAAAAGAAATGACTGACAGGTTGGGAATATTAACCTTGAAAAAGGCCACACCTATGTAGCATTAATAGCATTATTCAAATATTTGAATATCTCTCCCACAGAAGGGTCAGTGAAGCCCATTCTGTTATTTCTTGGTAACATACTAAGAATAATAGTTGAACATTATAAAAGAAAAAATTTTGGCTCAGAATAGGGAAGTTGTTTTTAATAATTATAATTTTCCACTAGTAGAACATTTAGCCTTATGAAGGAGTAAGTTAACCAAAGTTAAAAATTTAGTCATTGACCAAATTACTATATATGCAAGATTATGAAAAACAGATTTTAAAGAATTATAAAAAGGGATTTTTAAGCATCCATTATTATATATTTTATTCTTACTATCATTCCATGAAGTATTAGTATTTCTATTTTATATAGAGAAAGTGAGACACAGAGAATTTAAATAACTAGACAAGTCCATACAGGTAACAGGTAGTAGAATTTGGTTTCCAGTTGAGTCCTCTGTGACCACAAAGCCCTTTCTTTAAAACCATGTGCACAACATTGGAAAACCAGAAAGTAAAAAAGTAAAATGTCAATAGCAGTTTTATCTGAGTTGTGAAATTAAGAGAGAAAAATCATATATATATATGTATATATATATATGTATATATATATGTATATATATAATTTTATATATATATATAATTATATATATATACATATATATATATATATATATATATAATTTTAACCTGTATTTTTTAAAACTTGCCATAGCCAGTGTTTATTAAGTTAAATAATAGTTACGACTATTTTTTTTAGGCAAGGCAACTCTTGGTTGACCTTACAGATTGCAAGGACCTTGTCAGTTTACAATCCTTTATTTTTTAATTTTTTACGCCTACAGCACCTGGTCTTCCTCTAGGTGGTCTCCCATCCAAATACTAACCAGGCCCAACCCTGCTTAGCTTCAGAGATCAGATGGCCTTGTTCAGGGTAGCATAGCTGTAGACAAAATTATGGCTATTTTATGTTTTAAAGCAGAAATGAAAACACTGTAAATTCAAGGAATCTCTTCTAATCACACATTTTTTTTCAGGACTATGATTATTTTTAATTTTTTTTTATTTAGAAATAATTTAAATAAAGAGAAAAATAGCAAGATTTAATGAAAGAACTCTGTATATCATGAGTTTCCTGTTATCATTTTATCATATTTATTGTCTCTCTTATGTTAGTATGTGTATGTTTATATCATCACTATCCCTAAAATTCTACTCTACTACCACAGGATTCATTCAGGCTTTCCATCTTTCTATATCTGTAACTTGCTTCTGCAACACTGAAAACTGTGGCCCCATTTTGATTAAACTAAATATTTGCTCTATCGCTCTATATATGACCAATATCTGAAACATGAGTGCTGCTTTCTTAGTCCTAGTCCACTGACCACAACTATGCCTGTGTCCACTTCAGTCAGGGCCCTGACCCATATAATCCATAAACATGAGAGCACTATCTGCCAAATTCTCAACCCAGCCAAGCTAGCAGAAGGTGAAGATGGAAGGGTGGCTACTACTACTATACATTTAATTTTTTAAATATTCCACATATATTTTTTCTTTTAAATATCTTTCAGGAATGTGTATTATTTAGATGTGGAATTTTTGCTATTCAGACTTTAAAACTATTATCTTTCATAATTCTCATTTCTTCGTATTTTGTGTTCTTATAGAATTTTTAAAACGTATACTCCGTACCAATATTTGATTCTCTGAAGTTTCAATTATTTTCTTTATTGGCTTCAAAGTTGAATTTTAATTTTGCTATTACATTGTAGTTATCTGAAGGAATTTCCTTACATCAACTCTGGTTTCAATAGGAATGAAGGTTTTGTCACTGTACCTTATTCTATTCTTCTCCAATTATATTTTGATTCTATCCTAATTGAAGTCCCTGGTCCAAATCAGTATTTAGAGGTCCAAGTAAATGTTTTCCTTTTTCATGTGCAATTATAATCTGAAGCATATTATCTTTTTTGGTATTTATTCTTTCTTTTGTGTTTAGTACATATATATCCCATGTCCTATGTATTTATTTGCTTATCATTTATTCAAGAGCTTTCTCTAAATATGATTTTTTAAAAAGACAAAATGAAGATTACTTATCTCTGTTTATGATGCACTTGAGAATTCTAACATTTTCACTTTCACAGACCTGCTAGAAAGTGAAGCAATTTGTAGAGCTTCACTCCTAATTTCCAGTGTCTAGCAGGCATTGTCTCATGAAGGTCTGCTTTTTTGATAGTAAAAAAGGAAATTTCATCTACTTATGTTGACTGGAAATGACAGTTAGCTCAGGTGTAGTTACTGCAAAGTTACATTTTCTCCCATGCACTTCTTTTTGCATTTTCCCTGCATCTGTTTCCAACTACTTGTCTAGAGACAGTACTGGCGAGATGGTGACAGCTCACACAGGCTTTCAAGAGCCCACTGAGCACACCTCTTCCCAGCTTCATGTTCATGGATGAAACACTGGTCGCTTGAAAGGAAACATTGCAGGAATGTTTACAGTATGAAAATATGTAAGCACTATAAAGGAGGACTTAATTTCTGAAAAGCCAGTTGAACGTTCACCAAGACACCACAGAATAATCAATATCTTTTTTTTAACCTCCTATTAAGTTAAATGAATAACAATGTATAAGACAGTTTATCTTCTGAAATATGCAAGGTGTCATTCTCTTTTAATCTCCATGCAAATGACAGAACTGAAGATTCACAGTAGCTTGACTGTGAATCTTAGTTTATGTGCTATTATCACCACAAAAACTGTCTTTGCAAGAAAAAGCTGAGAGGGTAGAGTGGGAATGAATTTAAAGACTTGACTTTTTTTTCCCTGGGATTTCTAGTCTAGTATCATTTTTTTTAACCTGAAAATTTCAATTAAAACCAAATATTTTATTTTTTTTCTGTAATTTATTTCCCCAAAGGAAATTATTTGTAATAATTGTCCTTGGTCAAAATATAAATGTAAAAGTATTACTGTGTAAATTAAGCATCCATTTGTAGGAATAAAGAAGCTGGTAACTGTGAACATTATTTATTTTCTGACTTTTGTTTTTTAATAGATAGAAATTTCTGGATATTAAAGACAACTTAAAGTCTCTTTATTTTTTAACTTTCAAGATATGATGAATATCCACAATCTTATTTTTTCTAAATACAAGAATCCATTATCAAATACTTATTGAATGTCTAATGTTATCCACACACTCATTTAATGACAGGGTGGGTATACAACAAACTATCCAGCCTTCACAGAGTTATCATTCTTTTCAGGAGTTTTAAGTTTAGATCATTATTTACCTTGTTTCATTCTGAACAAATGGTTTTACTTCACTTTTTTTTTTTATCTAACTTTCTCTCAAATCTGATTCTGCTGATAGTAGTTTGTTATTGACAATATTTTTCAGTGTTTACATCCTACCTTGCTTTAGGCAAAGGCAATAAAGAAAACATCAGCTGAATCATCTTAAAAATATGAAGAAGTATCTTTCCCCAAACCTTTCTGCCATGTAATTTGCCTCTACGCAAACATCCTTCTTTTAAAATAAATGTACCAGGTAACATGCACACACATATCCATTTATTCACTTTTGTTCATATCAAAAAGGGTAAGAATATCTGTAAGGTATAAATATTTATCAGTTTCCTCTCTATTTTATTGTCTTGCAAGAATCTTTCGTAGGTGTCACCAGGATTTGTGTCCTTTTTTGAGGTCAGAAATGTTAGTACAGAATTCTTCACACAGATATTCTGTATTTCTGTAATAATTTGTGTGTGCAAGTGTGTGTTTGTGGTGCACACGCTTAATGAATGAGGCATAAAAACAGAAATAACAACTTCATTTTCCTGTAGTTATACTGTATTCAAAGGATATATAGAAAATAATAAAACCACTCTCTATTGTCATTTTGATCTGAGAATATTTTAAAACCTTTACTTATAAACATTAGAAAATCTAATGTATGTGATCCTACAAAAAATAATATAGAAAAGAAAAAAAAATCTCTAGGTATCATAAAAGATGATACCGAAATCATGATTTAGATTGGACATTAGACATTTGTCATCCACTAGGTCCACAATGAAGTGTTCTCAGCAGGCAAAGAAAATATTCTAAAACTTAAGTCATTAGACTCTTTACTCAGAACCTCCTATTAGTTTTATAGCTCACAAAGACTAAAAAAACAAAATATTTGCAATGACTGAAAATGTCCAATACAATATTCCCCATGCCTCTTGCCTCCCTGATCTCATCTCATGTATTGGTATTCCTTGCATGTCTCAAGCCACATTGGCCTCCTTGCTGTTCCTTGAAGATATGAGACATAATCCCTCTTCAGGACCTTCAAATTTGCTATATTTTCTGCTTGAAACACTCTTCCATAAGACTTCTCTTAGTTTTTGAAAATGTGTATTCAATTATCCTCTTCTCAGTGAGGATTTTGTTATAATCCAATCCAAAACTACTATAATCCAACTCTCATCTCCCTTTTTCTCTCTTGAGATTTATTTCTCCTAATATGTATCACTCAAATACACTATATCTGCACTTATTTTCCTTATTGTCAACTTCCAGGAATCTAAATTTAATGAAGGCAGAGGTTTGTTTGTTTGTTTTTAATCTTCTTCACTGTCATTTGGCCAAATCAAAAACAAAGCCTAAAACATTTGTGTTCAATATACTCAATAAACACACAATAAAACTGTAATTATAAAAAATGCATAAACATACAAAGTCAATATGTATACCAATAGCAAACAATTAAAAATGGTCATAAAACTTATATAATACCAAAATTACTATAGAAAACTTAAGGAGAATCTAGTTAGAGGGAGAAATCATCTCTATGCAGAAAGTTAAACAATTTTATTAAAGGAGATAAAATATTCAAATAAATGGAAATATGGATAATTTCCATGAGTCAGAAGGGTTCACATAGTAAAAATAATTTTCCCCTAAATTAATCTTTGAACTCACTGTAATTCCAATCAGTATTTAGACAGATTTTTTCCAGAGTTATTTAAATCAAAGCTAAAGTTCACATACATGATAATAATACCAAGAATGTCAAGAATGTTTCAATTAGATTTAAAAAAAAAAAAAAGAATAGAGAGGATGGCATGTGAACCTGCTTTACCAAAAATCATTTACAAATAAAAAGTATTTAAGAAACTATAATATGATTTCATAATTATATTATACAAAGTATTTGGGCAGAGATTAAAAAAAAATAAAGCCATAGAAGAAAAGAGTAAAAGTAGAAATATACTCACATATTTTTTGGAAATTAGTATATGTATAGGTAGAAAAATATGCCCTCGCTGACCACCCAGCCAATGTGTCTACATCCTAACCCTTGTCATCTGAAAATATGTTTCTGTTAATGGCAGAGGAAATTTGCAGATGTGATTAAGTTGAGGGTCTTGAGATGGAGAGATTGTTCTGGATTATTTAGGTGGGCCCAATATAATCATATGGGTCTTTATAAATGAAAGAGGAGAACAGAAGAGTCATAGTAGGAGATATGATGGTGTAAGCAGAAGTTATAATGATACAGCTGCTGGCTGGAAGGAGGCCACAAGCCAAAAAATGCAGGGAGACTCTAGAATCCAGAAAAGGAAACAGATTCTTCCTTACAGTCTCCAGAAGGAACATAGCTTTGCTGGTACATTGATTTTAGCCAACTGAGAACCATTTTGTACTCCTGAACCCCAGAAATGTATGATGATTGGTGCTATTTTATACAACTAAGTTTATGGTAATTTGTTACAACAGGGAACTCATAGAGTATATAATAAAAAGACATTACAAGTCAGTAGAGAAAGGATGAGCCATTTAATAAATTAAATACTTCTTTGTGAGAAGTAAGACCTCAAAATTGTTAGAATTATCATAAAATATCTTCATGATATTTTATGACAGAGAAGGGTTTCTTTTTTTTGGACAGAGAAGGATTTCTTAAACAAGGGACAGAAAATACAATCTGAAACACTAAATTTTGATAATCACAATTACATTACACAAAAATAGCTTCTGTATATCAAAAGCCACCATTTGGAAACATAAATAAAAGCCATAGATGAGCTGGAATGAAATGGATAAGTAAAATTACCAAATAATTATTTTTTAGACTATAACAATGACTATAAATTTCAGTCAAAAAAATTCTCAATAGAAATAAAATAAGTGGCCAATGAACAAATGAACAAATTAAACTCAAAATTAATCAGAAAATAAATTTTAAAGTTATGATAAAATAACATTTCACAATCACAAATGAATAAATATTGCTAATCTATTGAAACAAGCTTGTTTTCATAAGATAAACCTACCTGGTCATGATGTACTATCATTTTTTTAAAAAATTATTTTCCAGATGCCTTTTTGATATTCAATTCTACTTTACACTGTGGTCAGAGAATATGTTTTGTTTTTGGTTTTGGTTAATAAGAATATTGTGCGCAGTTCCTGATTCTATGCCTATGTAGTATTTTTAATTATACACTAGAAATTTATAGACTCAGATACTGAAATTATTGTAGACTTTCAACTCTGTCTCACCTGCAGATCTTGCAAATATTTGGCTTTAAACTACAGTAGTCCTCTAAGGTGCATTCTTTATTTATCAGACATAAATTTTTTGCATCTCAGTTGAATCCCAGGGGTTATTACTGGTCTCTGTCTTCCAGCAGAGCTGGATTTCCATTATCTTCTAGAAATCCTCAACATTTAGAATTTCTTTATCACTCTCTGTTTTATAGCAGTCACTCTTTGCCAAGACCTACAAATACTAAGCCAGCCTTTAGGCAAGAATGGCACTGAATATGCTCAACTCTCACAAAATTCTATTATCCTTCTCTCCAGTGTCCAGATTCCAGGCATGACACTGTCTATGAACACTGATCTCTGCCTCCTCCCATTTTGCTCTGTTGGAAAAAAATTACCACACCAAGAGGCAGGCAGATGTAGGGCTTATTTCATGAGGTTTCTTTCTTTGGGGGATCATAGTCCTACAATGCTTTTGTCCAATGACTAAAAAAGAGTTGCCTCATATATTTAAATATTATAGTTGTTTAGGGCAGAGGGAACAAATTCCTGCCAGAATTTTCCAGAAGCCAATTTATTCTGGAATAAAAGTTTCATTTCCTAAGCCAGGCAAACAGTTTATTTTGCTAAATGGAAATATATTATGGGAATTTCAATAAAAGAAATGTTTTATGTAATGCAGAAGAAATTAATCGTAAACATGATTTTTATATAAAGTATTCCTAAAGGATATTCTGTAAGACTTGCAGCTGTTAAAAAATAATATACATATTTCATCTAGGGAACAAGATCAAGATTAATTGACTGGGAAAATCCAAGTTTAAGATTACAACAGAATCATGACTTAATTAAAATCAAAATCTCACAGTGTCCTTTAAGTGATATCATGAAGAAATATCAGTAGAGAAGTGTTTAAAATTAATTAAACATCACAATGAATAATAAAACACGCCTTTAGTAAAATCTGCAGGTTAATTTAAACAAGAAGAAATCAAGGATTTTGTTTACCTATGGATAAAACAGATATTTGATATTTGGCGTATGTTGTGGGGGTATTTTTATGAAAACATACATAGTTTTTCTTTTTAATTTATGCCAAATTATTTTACTAATGAACCTAGAAATTTTACGTCACAACATTAGTCTTAATTATCTCCATATTTTACACTGAGGAATACTTGAGGCAAAAGAGATTAAAAAGCACACAAAATCATATTATAATCTTATTTCTGGTATTGGCTCAGCTCAAGGTTATGTGACTAATGTGAATGTACTTCAAAATTTCCAACAATAGCATCTAATTAAACATCTTAATGTCTGACCTTGGAAAATTTGGCTATTCTACTTACAAGCTAAATGAATTTTAGCAAGTTAGTTAATCCGTGTTTTGTTTTCCTCAATAAAAAATTTATATATTGGCATTATAGGATTAATGAAACTACAAAATAAAAAAAATTAAAATGTCTCATGTTTCACTAGTTGATAAATGTCCTCTTCATGTACTTCTTTCAGATGATTGTCTTTTGTGAAAAGGAAGAGATTCAAAAAAGAATCTTTCAGTCTCTCTCTCTCCTCTCTCTCTTTCTCTCCTTCCTCCCAAATTTATAACACCATGACATACAATATATTTGGACATATTTGGATAAATCTCTTATCTAAATTTTAATGCAAGTCTAAAGATTGATGTCTGTGTATCTATTGAGCCAATGATTTAAAGGTAGAAATGTTTTGGGCAGTCTTCCTTGGCATTCAAATGCTATCTTTGAAATTCCAAAAGAGTTTTTATCCTACTGGTTTGGCAACTTCTCAAAGAGAATCCTCTGCTTTATCCAGACTTCTGTTTAGTCTTCAAATCTGCCATTCTCAATTCCCACTGTTCATCCCTTGTATTACACACCTGTTGTATTCACCTATCTCTAGTCAAAGAAATTCAATTCTACCTTGCTTCAGGGTCCAGCTCAAATTCCATTTGACTGACTGCTAGTATCTACTGATAGGCTCATTTAGACATTTTCAGATTATGCATTCTATTTCTGTATGACCGAAGTATAAGTCCCTTGAAATTAGTCTATGAGTTAGGGTCCTTTGGTCTCAAGTAACAAAATATACAATTTTATTAAAAAATGATAATAATTTACTGAAACTATATTGGGAGACAAGTAGGATTTATTGGATAGGTTTTTAACTTGGAAACATGTTGGAAAACAGAAAACAGAAAATCTGACTCCTTTCATGGTGTGAACACAACACTATGGCTTTGTTTTGTTTATTTTGTTTTGTTTTTATCTGCCCTTCAATCTCTTGGTTAAAAAGTCAGTGTCTTGGGGTCAGTGCATGGAGGAAATATAGAAACAGTTTAGTTAGCTGACCATGGATTATATTTTCTCTATTGCTGCATAAGAACGACGGTAAGGAATTTCTGTCCAATACAGCCTCCCGATCCTTTTAGACTTCTGAAAGGGTAGGGAAGAGCCACTTTATTTACTCTACTCCCAAGACTGTGTATAATATTAGAGAGAAAATTTTCCCCAAAGAAATCTATATGCTATTAGGGGGGAAAAAATCATGCTGACTACTTTAAAACAAAACACAGATACAAATTCCTCTTGCTTCATGTGTTGAGTATTTCACCTGTGCTCTAACCCGAATTAGATATCTTTTCTGTACTGTCGTTGATGAATCCACTATTTAATATGAAGTGTGCAGAAAGTGGTATGCTAAGAGAACCTAGAAGGGGGTGTAAAAGCAGGCAGGGATGTCAGGCAATACTTCTTGGTGTTATATCATATTTCCTAAAGGAATTATTACCTAATATTTATTACCTAATAGCAAGTTTATTCTTAAATCCGTGGACCTATCTAGAGAGTGCTGGTTAGAAAGCTTATAATTAGTTCAGTTTACATCGACCTATGTTAGAGTTAGATAAGTAATAAATATGACCCTACTAATCTAAAAGATACACCAATTTCCATCACATTGATTTATCTACCACGACCAATGCTCAACTCATATTCATATAAACTGCCTTCTCACCTATTATTATAGATAAACTATATTAATTTCTATTCAATGACAACATTTCACTTGCATACCACAACCTATAACGTCTAGCCAACTTCAGGCATTGCTCCAGAAATTCCCTCCTCTTTTTCTTTTCCAACAATTAACCCATCCTGAATGATTTTTATCAGTGTATGGGGGTAGGCTGAATAATGATCACATCAAGATGTTCAAGTCTTAATTGCCAGGAACTGTGAATATATTATCTTAGATGGAAAAAGAGGTTTTATAGATATGATCTCGAAATGGAGAAATATCTGGATTATCCACATAAGGGCAATGAATTCACAAGGGTCTATATAAGAGAGAAGCAAGAGACCAGGTGGAGAGAATGAGGTGTGATGATAAAAGCAGAGAGAGATCTGAAGATGCCATGCTACTGGTTTTGAAAATGAAGAAAGAGTCCATGATCTAAGTAATGCAAGAGATACAGACAGCTCTAAAAGTTGGAAGGAGCAAGATAATGGATTCTCTCCTACAGACTTCAGCAGGAACCAATCTTGCCAACACCTTGGTTTTAGCCCTCTAAGAGTCATTTTAAACTTCTGACCTCCAGAACTGTATGAGAGTAAGTTTGTAAGTTTGTATTCTTTTAGGCTACAAAATTTATAATAATTTGTTACAGAAGCAATAAGAAACTAATATAATGCACAAACGTGTCATTATCACTGTATAGTTTTTTTTAAAAAAACACATAAACAAAAATGTCATAAAAACTAAATTTTCCCCACCAGTTACCATCCAATTTCTATATTCTTCTTAGTGGCTACAACAGCAACAACAACAAAATCTCAAAAGAACTGTCTATTCTTGCTGTCTTTAATTCCTCTCCAACCATTTACTCTTCAACACTTTTAAATCAGGTTTTCACCCTCATTACTCTTGTTAAGGTCAGCATGGCTTACATATTGCTAAATTCAATAGCTGACATTTCAATTCTAATCTTATATAATCTGTCTGTAGAACTCTGATGTATTTTTTAATTGGCTATGAGGAAAAAATAATCTTATTTTCCTTATTACCTCACCGGTCAATTCTTCTTGATATCATCCACTGGCTGTTTCTATTCCTCCCAACATCTTAATATTGGAGTGTTCAAGAACTAGTCCTAGTCTTTGGTATGCTTCTCTATATACTCTCTCTCATTTGGTGATTATATGAAGTCCACTGGCTTCAAATGCCATTTCTATGTTTATGACTCAAGATTTTATGGTTGACCTCCCTCTAAGCTTCAGCTTCATTTATAATAATAATATTCATAATATAATAATCTCCTATTTGAATATTGAGTAGTTACTTAAAGCTCACAGATACAAAGTGGGACTGATCTTTCACTTTCTACCCTTCAAGGGGATCTCCTAGTAGCCTTCCTATTCTGTTGCTAAGAAATCTAACCAATCCCTTGCTCGGTTCAAAAACTTTAAAATACCTTTATGTCTTCTCATTTATATTCCACAATCAGTTTGACAGAATACCACTTCTCAATCCTTTATCACCTTCCTTTAATTCATCAAGTGTTCTCTCCTATACTTTTCATAATAACTGGGCTTTTTACTTGTACTCTTTTGTCCCTACAGTTTATTCTCAGCAGCACAGAACCCTCTGTCCCAAATTTTGTAATATTATACCACCTCCATTAAAGCAAATGCCAGAATAGCCAAAAAGATGCTAGAAGTGTCCTTTGGCCCCCATATCCACTTTCTCATGAGTTTATCTCCTACGACATCTCCACGTACTCATTCTAATTCAGCCACCACTGGCCTCCATAACCTTTGCTGAACATTACAACAGGCTTCTGTAGTAGGGGCTTTGCATTGATGCCAGTTTTTCTTCTTAAAATAATACCCTTAACCACTGATATCCACATTACCAGATTTCTTACCTCTTTCAAGCCTTTTGTCAGATCTTATCTTGTCAATAAGTTTTAGTTTGGCCATGGTATTTTATACAGCTATCTGACTTTTCGGTTTCCACCCAGACAGCCTACATTAAAATATTTGTTGTATTAAATAATGGATATGTCTAGAAACAAATCTTATACTTTGGATGTCTTTACTTTACAGAAGAATTATAGTTTAATCAACTGGAACATATACCAGAATGTTAATGGTGAAATGATTCAGAGGGACCCAGTCTAGAAAGTACTTTATAACAACTCAAGCAGATTCATAGGAATAAGTTAACCTGTTAATAATCTTTTCTACCCAGAAGGTGACAAAATGCACATGCAAGAAGGAGCAATAGAAATAAGAGTATTTCCGGGGTGGAAATTTTTAACTTTGGAGAGTGAGGTTAAAAGCTAAAACAAGCTGATAGGTTGGAGAATGAACTATTTCCGCATCTAAGTGACTTCAAAAGGCTTCCAATTACAATAGATATAGCATCATTGAAAATGAAAATATTTTACAATATGTTGATGTGAGGTATGCATTTTACACACATACACATAAATAGAATGATGTAGTCTTTTCGTAGTTAGGTCCTCAACACTAAAATATGTGAACAATTCAGCTATATACCTACTTTAAAAAATCCATTACAACCTATCACGTAAATAATAACCATATTAAATTACCTGCAATTAGCCATTTACACAATAATTCATAATGATTCCAATGGAGTTTTAACATAAGATAAAATAATAATACTCAGTGTGTCAGTGATTAGGTATTTACATAATAGTATAAAACTGCTTTGAAGAAACATTCAAATACTATCAACTAAGTAAAGCAGATTTTGGAATTTAATATTTACCATTTATCAAAATTTTTCAACTTTTGTAAATAAAGGTAATAAGCATCTTTTTTTTCTTTCGATGCTATGCATTGTGAAACTGTCCCCATTATCCAGACTAAATTTTATTTCCTGATTTCTGCTCCCCATTATAAAAACACACCTTGAGACAGTTGTCTAAATTCATTTTCTCCATGTCTTAATTTTCAATGATTTTGTTTAACAGACTTCAGACATATCTTCATGCTTGTTGACCCACTAAAATCAGTCTTAGATCTTCTCTTGCCAAAGCCCGTGCTTTATTCTCATCTCTAATCTTACTTGCATTTGACTCTTTCTTGATTCATTTTTATAATTGGTTCTCTAAGATCACATACTCTCATATTTCCCTGGCATGTCCTTCCAAATACCATTTGCAGACTTGTCCTCTCACTTGAGTGGGGCAAAGCACTGGGGTTAATCGTAAACTTGTCATTATCTTTAGTGACCAAAAATACCTCATTTAATCCTTTGGATTTAAATACTATTACTCTTTTGTAACCCAGCTTTGTACATTTGAGCCCCAGATGTATGTAATAACTGCTTACATAAAATCATGTGAATTTTAAAAAATAATATGGTATAGGAATCAGAGATAATTTCAGCTATGAAGAATTTTAGTAATAGAAATCAGATATGCTTTGGGAACTGTGTGAAGGCCCTATCCATGAGAGATAATGAGAATAGATGTGGATTCCTTTTCTTACACATTATGTCCATATTCAGCCCAACTACCCATGACTTCTTGAAGCTCTAGACTTTCTTATTCCTGACACCTTACTCATGCCCTTCTCTCTGACTAAAATATTTTTTTCATGCTCATCTTATCAACCAGGCTCCTAATGACTCCATGTCTTTGAAGGTGAAAGAGGAATGTACAAAGATCTGTTCATGGGCTAGGAACTGATCCTGATGTAAATGTGCAGTGATGCGGAGGTAGCTTGTGTGGGACAGACAGTGATAATAATCATTTCCCTCAACTTCATGTATATTTATATTTATAAATCTTTTTTTTTCATTTTTTAGAATTATTTAAAGTTAACTCAGTAATCAAATTAAATTCAATTAGATGTATTGTCTATACAATTTACTGGCATACTTTAGACATGGGGAATTGATATTTAGTATTCTAAAAGCCTGATTCTAATTCCAAGTGACTTGTCTAGATTAAATACAGAACTAAAATGCTAAAAACATTACACCTGAGAATCACATTTTCATATTCATAAATTAATCCAAGCTTTGATGTATTTGTGTTCTTTGGATTTTTCTGTTCTCAAGTCTTTGTTAACACTGAATACATATTCATATGCAACCATATGGTTTTAAATACTTATAATGCTTTTCTGTTTATTCAACTTCTGAATATTTCTATACTTAGGAGATATGTTGAATAATTTTTTTACATATTTTTATTCAGATAGTGTTGGTTTTCAAAATAGGTTAAAATTGATGCTCTATTAGGTTCAATATGCTCAAAACCATAATGATTTAATGTCATTTGCTTATTAATTATCTAGAAAAATTGAAGATGTTTTTTAAAGGTAATAAAATATATAATGAATTTAGTTAAAATTCATTAATGTAATTATATTTTGATGTAAGACAGTTTATCACACAGCTTTATTAAAGAGGTTACTGCTAAAAGGAGTAAAATACAAATGATTTTATTGTACCAAAATGCTACTGTAAAAGTATATTATCATATATCCCCAAGTTTTTGATTATCTGAAATCCTGTGGTTATTTTATTTTTAACATGTATTGATATCTCTGTTAAAATACTTCTACTATTACTGTGTCAATAATGTTCAGTAACAGGGCAATTTAAGACTAACTTGGATTATGAAATAGTTAATTAATGCTTTCATGATACTGAACAGAAAAAAGGTGAGTTAAAAAATCACAAGAACAATAAATATTTGAATGGCTGCTTGAGAGTTACTGAATGAGACCACAGTACCCATGTGTTTTTCTTATTCTGAGTTATTATGTATTAGTCCCATGAAACGTACTTTAATTATTGGGTTATTGCAAGCATTAAAATACAAGTAAATACAATAGAATAGAGCATAGTAGAACAATAAATATCCTTCTGCATTGGTAAGGGTAAGCATTACTTTATATCACTTTTTTTTCCTGTACATGTGCATATCTGCCTCTATATTTTGACCTTATATAAATATTTTATTCTTTCCTTCAATCAACATAGTTTGAGAAATATGTCCTTAGTTTGGATGTATATGTTTATAATTCCTGTCTTTTTAAGGGCTGCAGTTAATTTTGTTTCATATGATAAAGTAAAGACATAAAATGTTTGATTAAAAAATACATAAGTATTGAAAATTATTTATTTTTTTATGGAAATTTAAAAGATAAAAGAAACTTTCCAAGAAGCTACAAAGCAGTTATCTCCCATTGGCTATAATTCTGACATATACTCATGTTTAAAACAATCATTTTGCAAAGGAAGTGCATTGATATGATTAAATTACATTAATTAACTGCTTGAGACTAGAGTGTGTCCCACTCTAGGCAAGCAAATAGATGCTAGACAGGGAGTCAACAAAATTGGTGTTCTATTAGAAAAGAGGCAAGAATGTCAATATCTGTTCAATGGACAAAGGACTGTGTCTAACAAAAACACTGCAGCTGAACAATAGACATTTTTTTTAGCTTAATTAAGGTACAATTTGTATACAATAAAATTTATAAATTGCAAATATAGTTTGATATGCTTTAAGATACACACACACACACACAGACACGTACACACAGAAGCATAATTACACAGAACATTTTCATTAATGTAAAAAGTTTCCTTCTGCATTTTTGCAGTCAGTACCCTTTCCTCAAACTTCTCCCCAGGCAACCACTAATACAATTTATAGATTTTCATAGAAATAAAATTATATAATATGTACTCTTTTATATTTGGTTTCTTTAGTTAGCATGGATTTGAAATTTTGATGCTGTTGAATTTATCTATAGTTTGCTGTTTCATTGATCAGTATTATTCTATTGTATGAATATACTATAATTAATTTATTTACTCACTAATTGATTGCCATTATTTCCAGGTTCTTCCTAGTAAATAAATCTATGAACATAGGCATATAAATATTTTTGTAGGCATTTTTTTATTATCTTGGAAAAATGCCTAAAAGTATGATTGATGGGTTATATGGTACATATATATTTAATTTTACAAGAAAATGCTAAATTGTTTTCCAAAAAGCTCTATCACTTTGCAACCTGCCGAATAATGATGTCAGTGTTCAAATTGATCAGCACTTCTAATATTTAGTGTTGTCAGTGTTCTTAATTTAAGGTGTTCTAATGGACGTGTAGTGGTTTTCCTTGTGGTTTTAATTCATAGTTTCTTAAGACTATATATATATATATATATATATATATATATATATACACACACACACATATATATGTATGTGTGTGTGTGTGTGTACATATAGAAAATATATAGAGAGAGTAGAAAAAATATTTAATCACTTATTTAACCTCTATATACATACTTAGCTTTAAATAGTCAAGTACATTGTAAAGAGGTTAAATAAGTGATTAAAGGTATTTTCTATTCACTCAAATATTTGTCACTTCCAGAGGTGAGCTTACCCTTATGTAGACCCATATTTTTATTTGGTATCACTTTTCTTCTCCCTGAAGTAATACTTTAAAATTTCTTGTAGTATGTCTGTTGATGATAAATTCTCTCAACTTCCATTTATCTGGGGGAAAAAAAGCCTCTTCTAACATACTAGAAGTTTTGCCCTGTTGGCTTCTGGACTGACTAGCTTCTGACAAGAAGTATGCTCTCATTCATACATATCTCTAGACCTCTGTACATTATGTGTCTTTCTTTTTTTACTTTTGCTGTATTTTAGATTCTTTTTCTTTTTACTCTTTTCTTAGCAATAGGATTATAATGTACCTAGAGATGGTCTTCTTTATGATTCTTCTGCTTGAAATTTATAGAGTAAAATTTCAGAATGCAAACGACCTGATTTCAAAATGTATTTTAATGCTATGGTGAGCAAGACATTGTGGTACTAGAAAAAAAAAAAAGACAGAGAAATCAATGGAAATGAAAACAAAGGTAGAAGCAGAACCAACCACGTATACAGGGTTAACTGAATATCAACAATGTTGGAGGAAGAACAGCCTTTTGAACAAAGATGCTAAAAAATTTGGACATCCCTATACAAAATAAAGACCCTTAATTCATATCTCACATTAATTCAAATGGACCATTGGTCCAAATAAAAATCTAAAACTGCAACTTCTTAAAAGAAAAAAATATAAAGCTATCTTTTCAATCTTGGATCACTCAAATATTTCTATATCTTGACACCAAAAGCATGAGTTGTAAAAAAAAGTTGACAAATTAAACTTTATCAAGATTTTTAAAATGTCTGTTTTTCAAAAAATACTGTTAAAATAATGAAAATAGAAGACAGAGAGAAAAAAATTATGACAAAATCTAAAAAAGGACTCATATATAAAATATAATCCATGTATATATTTATGTACTGAATAATAAGTAAAAAAAATAAAATAAAAATGGACAAACATTTTGTACAGATGTATTCACAAAGAGTACATACAGATGTCAGATGAAAACATGAAAATATACTCTCTTTAAACTAAATGATTAATATTAGGGAAATAAAAATTCAAACCAAAACTTAGATACACATCTATAAAATGGTCAGAAAAAAATGTATAATATGAAAGCTGACTACTACAGTAATCAATTGGAATTCTTATATACTATTGGAGAGAATGCAAAATGGTCAATCACTTTAAAAAACTGGCAGTTTTCTATGAAGTTATACATATACTTTCCATGTACCCAAACCAATCTAGTCCTGGCATTTAGCCAAGATAAGTGAAAAATTATGCACACACAAAAATCCCTACATAAATGTTTATAGCCACATTATGTGTAATAACTAATATCTGGAAGCAACCCAAATGTTATCAATTTATTAAATAATTAAACTAACTGTGATGTATTCATAAAATGTAATACTTCTCAGCCATTAAAGAAAAGAAAGTGTTGACATATGCAATGCCATGTATGCATGTCAAATATATTATGCTAAATGATAGAAGCCAGATTCAAAAGCACATATACTATGTAACACTGCAATATCATTCTGGAAAAGGCAAAATTATAGGGAGAGGAAACAATTCAGAAGTTATCCAGTACTGATGAGAATTGAAGAAGATTGATTAAAAAGTACGAGTGGACAATCCAATTAAAAAATGGGCAGAAGACCTGAACAAATACTTCTCCAAAGAGGAAATACAGATGGCTAATAGATATATGAAAAGATGCTCAAGGTGGCTTAACATCAAAGAAATGCAAATTAAAACCACAATGAGATATCACCTCATACCTGTCAGAAGGGCTAGCATCAATAAATCAAAAAACTAGTGTTGGCAAGGATGTGGAGAAAAGGGAACCCTCATACATTGTTGGCAAGATTGCAAATTGGTACAGCTGCTATGAAAAACAGTATAGAGGTTTCTCAAAAAATTAAAAATTGACCCAGCAATTGCACTTCTAGGTATTTATCCAAAGAAAACCCAAACAATAATTAGTAAAGATCTATGCTTTCCAATATTCATTGCAGTACAATTTACAATAGCCAAGCAATGAAAGCAACCTAAATGCCCATCGAAAGATGACTGGATAAATAAATTATGGTTCATATATATATATAATGGAATATTACTCAGCCATTAAAAAATGAAATTATTTTGGTACGATATAAATGGACCTAGAGGTTATTATGCTGAATGAAATAAGTCCGAGAAAGATAAATACCATATAATTTCTCTTATATGTGGAATCTAAGGAACAAAAAGAACAAACTAATCAAAAACAGACTCACAAATATAGTAGACAATTTGGTGACGAACAGAAAAGAGGGGATTTGGGGCCTGGGAGAATGGGGTGAAGGGTTAAAGAAGTACAAATTAGTAGTTGATAGCTGGTCATGGGATGGGGAGCATGGCAGAGGGAATGCAGTTAGCATTAATATGATGACTAGGTGGAGGGCAAAGGGAAGGAGGAAGGAATTGAGAAGATTGTTTTATGAACTATATAGATGTCTAACCAATGCACTCTATACTTGAAATTAATTTAAATAAATAAATTATTTTTAAAAGGTATAGGTGGGAATATCTTGAGGAGTGATGAATATGTTCTATATCTTGATCATAATGGTGGTTATATGGTTGTGTTCATTTGTCCAAATTTATACATGTATCCTAAAAATGGTGAATTTCACATAATATAAATTATACCTCAGTAAATATGACCAAAAAATATAATAAACATTTGTCCTTCTAGATGATTTACTAAATAATAATAAGAAATCTAGGTGATTTCAGTTACAAAAGTTAATGTTTATCAAAGTCCCTTTATTTGCAGAAATAGTTGCAAAGAACAACATAGTGAGTCACAGTATGTGTAGAGATGAGGAGGTCACAGAGGTTGCAATGAGCAGAGGATCAGCAGGAGGACACCAAATGTCAGGAAGAGGAAAATCTATCAAAAAAGAAGTGATGCAACCATGGTTTAGGTGGCATCCATAAATTAATACAGTCACACTAAACATTTTTTTTTTCATGGTTCTATCCCTAACCTGTTTTCTCTACTTTTCTTTTGCTGGATGAGGCCTATGACACTTTTAAAGACTTTCTAGTTAGCCTGCCTACTCCAGGTAATGGAGATGTTTGTATCTTATATTTCTCAGCATCAGGGTCAAGAAGTAGTCCAGAGTGTCAGAGGATGACAGACTGATAAATGAAAAGGCTGTTCCATCTACATGTATTGTGTATCCTACCTCAAGTAATATTGTTCCCAAATTCTGATTCTGCCCCCTCCTCAGCCTTCTTTTTTGTTTTAATTCATAAATTGGAGGAGTTGTTCCTAGACAAAGTGAAGTGGCCACCACTATATATGTAAAACAACTTCCATGACATATATGGGACAATGAGTGGAAAAGTTATAATTCTAGAAGTTTGAATGTAATCCTTTAATCCTTTCTCACTCTGACATTTACCTACTAGTGAGACTTTGAAGGGCAGCTAGCTTGTGACTTAGGGTTGGAAATGTTGATATATATATATATAAAGAGAGAGAGAGAGAGAGAGAGAGAGAGAGAGAGAGAGAGAGAGAGAGAGAGAGAGAAATATATAGTATATCATATAGTATATATATATATATAAAATCTGTTACATATACCTGCTGAGATGATTTCACTTTGTATCTTTTAGATAGACAAACACTCTTTGATGTAGCCAAATATTGTTTCTGTGTTTCTGTCTGGTTATTCTGAAAAATCCACATTTGCTATAGGCATTTTTCAAGAGTAGATATACAATTTTCTTCTGGAAATTACAGGGCCTCCTAAGTCTGCTTCTCTCCAGAATAATTGAAAATTTTGTGGTGAACTAAGTGGTTTAGACAAAGATCAGATTTTACCTTCCAGGGTTTTTGAGAATTGTCAGTAATGTACAAAATATACCTGTCACACTTAGTCTTGCTAAATAAATGTTTTGTTATTTTGAATGAACATTATGAAACATCATAAAAAGCTCAAAACTGAGCCAGATGGCTCTAGAATTGAATATTAGTTCCTCCAGTTACTAGTTAATTATACTTTTTGAGTTTTTGTATTCTCACCTCTAAACTAAATATCTAATAATTATGTTCCCCTTAAATAATTAATTTGATTAAAGAATTATTGAAATAATATATGCAAAACCCATAATAGAGTTGCCAGCACTTGTTATATACCTGCCTAAAATAATTTTATTTTTACAGTAAACAATGTTGTTTTCTGTAATCAAGCTCTTGTAAAGAGGGAACACAACAAAAAGTTATAATACAATTTTCATATTTTACTTTTTATTCTTCCTTTGTAGTTTTCATAGCTAATATTTTTCTTAAAAGTATCTTTGTTAATTATTGTTTAATTTGTTTTGCAAGAATAGGTGGGCAGAAACTTTCTTCTCTATTCTAAATTAAACAACAAATATTCTGACATTATTGGAAAATGTCATAAAAATGCAAAAACAGTGTCCTGGGGCATCCAGTCATGGCATACTTGATCTTAAACATGATTTCTTATTGCTCAAACTTCTAAAGGGTGATCTCATTTTTGTTGAGAAGAACCTTATGCAGCTGAGAAATACTAAGTTTATGGTACATGCTCAAAACCATAATTATCCATCTCCCCCACTCCTGCCCTACTGTAATCTATCTGACATTTATTAAGGCTGTAACAGCAAAGCATTGTCATCGGCTATAGATACATTATCTCCTACAGAATTATTTTCTTCATTTAAATGCCTAGACACAAGAACAAATTCGTTTACCTTCTGCTGGTCTAAATGTGAAATGAAAATGTTTATGAAAATATAGCTCATATTTCTTAATATTAGCTTGGAGAATCTAGTTAACTAAATAGCTATTGTACCCATGTTTCCATTCCAACACAATAACTTGAATAACTTATAATATTTTAACAATTTATTTTCTAATTTTAATGACTTTATATAAATAATTTGGAGGATTCTGTGATAAATGTGGAAAATCTAATTGTCTGTATCACCTGTGTTTAAACATTCTCTGTCAATAAGAATAAACTTCACTTACATGATAAGTGACTAATAAAATGCAGGTGGCACCAATAACATTTATAAATGCTATCTTGCATACACAAGCATAGCCTTAAGCTTGAAAACACATGACTTTCAAGGTAGCTTTTAATTACTAAAATTTTAAAACTTGTCACCCAAATTAGATAAAATTATTTTGGATTTGTGATAAAATTACTTTTTTAAAAAACTATTTTTTAACTTTCTGAAATAGAATTTATCAAGATTTATTATATACATTTTTATAATACCGCCATTCCATATAATGCTATAAATCGCTTCACCACAAATAATTCCCATATATTGTCGAAGTGACCTTAATATGCAGAATTCAATTTACTAGAAAATTTCCATACTGTAGGGTTAAAAAAATGAATATATCTTTGAGAATATTAAGACATTAGCCCACCCACAGATTTATGTAAAATGTTAAGACAGATTTAGTGTCTTAAAATGGTTATATTTCTTATGGCACGTAGAGTTGAATTTTTAAAATACTATATTTCTAGTCTTCTACATCTGATAAAAGATATGTGAATAATAATTTAATCTCAAAGTGGATTCTTCAAAAGTTTTAAGATATAATACTGTATATAATTCTAAAAGCTAAAATTATCTTCCAAAGGGCAACTCATATAGTATGTAAATTAAATGGAAAAGACAAGTAAATTCACAGTATGAGCTGACAGCAATAGTTTCTCATGACGATGGTGGATATATCCACTGCCAATTGCCTGGAATCCAGTCTGGAAAACAGAACGCAGTCACAGGAATCAACCATCAAGGTCGAGGGGAGGAATGAAATGGAGATTTCCTGGAAAACGTAAAGGTTGACCAGCTCAAGCTCTGTTGCCAGTAGGGGACTGCTACAGACAGCTCTAATCTGCAACTTGGAGAAGTGCTGAATGACAAGCCTGGAGGCTTCTACAGTTACATTGAGGATACCTCTGGACCTGTGCAAAACATTAGTACTTGTAACCTATTTTTGAGTTGTCAGTTTGCTTCGTTATCTCTGAAGAGTCTTTTGTTGTTGTTAATTTCATTCCAAGCCTTTTTGAAGTTGTATGAAGGAGAACTGAGGCATAAAACCTGTCTGAAGCTTTTATGGGAGTGGAATTGGAGAAACTCAGGATTCCTTACTTGAGCCTAGAATAGAAGTAATGGCATAAGAATACTTGTAGAGATGGCTGAGTTCAGTGGAGTAATACTGTAGTGGAGGTACAGGGAACAGAAAACCGTCTGTAGCGGAAGCCACAGAGAAGCTATCCCTACACCAGCAAAAAGGCCCCTGTGAAGGAAATGGGATGTATGAAAGGGTCTCTTTTTTATTTGTGTTAAGGCAAAATCCTTACCATGAACAGACTGATTACATTCTATTGATTGTATTATATATGAATAGACATGTGATTTGCATTTGAAGTCTGTATTGTAGATTTAATCGCAGGATCTTGAAATTTTACAAACTTGTGAAGTTTGAAATATTCTATTTGTACAGAGTGCAAATCTTAAATCTTTCAAAGTCTGTGAGTGGCGTTAATAGATTTTTCTTTTATAGTACTGTGTTAGTTTTTACCTTAATGATTTCAAGTTTTGGGTTTTCTTACTCCAGTTCATTTCCGTGAGAAGGCTCCAGATCCCACATGTTACTTTATTTTATTCATTTCATATCATGTAAATTAAGCCTGAAATAACCTTAAATTTTGTGTAGGGTCTTATTATCTATCAGATTTAGCATGTGTACCTTTCTTTAGGGGCAATGATAAAAGAATGGTATACAGAAAAAGATAGTTAATGGTAATTTCCTCTTCTCACCAGAATGACGTTTAAATACTGCACTGCATTATAAGGACTATACTTTGAAAGTAATATAGGTAAATTAACATATTCAGTGGGAATTGACAAGATTTGTAAGAGAACATATTTTTTTTGTATATGAAATATAACTAAAAGAATAGAATAGTAAACTGAAGAAAATGGTATTTCTGAGGAGTCATAATAAAAGCACTAAATCTATAAAAGTGTATTTATCTGTCTTTTCCTCATGGTTCCAGTGTAACTATATCTATGAAATAAATTGTCAAACTTCAGTTTGCAAGAGTTAAGCACCTTATTTTTTATTAGCCCCTAGCAGTTTTCACATAAATTTGTAGTATTGGAGTTTTATATTTAGTAGCGTGTGTGTGGGTGTGGGTACACACGCGCGCGCGCACACAACACATAAAATTATTAATTAGACCTTATTGAGGTTTGGAACCTCATACTGCACAGATATGTAAGTGACTCAGTACCAGAGACTGATACAGCATCCCCCTTCTCCTTATCCTCCATACCACCACCATCACCACCACCACCACCACCATCATCATTAATACCACACTCTTTGTATGATGGGCATTGATGGTCCTTTACATAGAATACCTCTAATGCTTACACAATCCTACAAGGACATGTCATTATGCCTAGTTTTCCAATAAGTAAATTGAGCATAGGTATATTTATGCAAGTTCCTTAAAGCCACATAACCATAGATTTGAGTATAAGGCAGTGACAAAGTACAGGGTAAGCATTCCAACCCAAATCTAGTCTATAAAGCTGAAGATATGATGAATATCCAATTAGGGTATTATATTATAGAATAATGAGTGAAAGACCTAATAAATTTTAAAAATTATGCATATTGTTTCAGTTGTGTGCTTTTATCTGTTGACTCTTACTCAATGATAATATTAACCACTATTTCATTCTTTGTGATTTTTCTCTGAAACTGTTATTAATTTTAATAATCCCTTATGTGAGTCTCTGTACTTCACTTCTGTACATTGCTCCTCTGAGTACTGGTCACATATTCTCTCTTTTTCTACCATTTAAATATAAATAGATTGAACAAATATAGAATTAAAAAATATTGATTTAATATTTTCAAACTATTAGGGTTAACTTGCACTTCCTCAAAAGACCCAGCTGTTTGCAGGAGTAAATATGCAGGGTTAGAGCACAAGGCATAAAAATAAACAGGGCACCTTTTCCTACATCCAAGGATATTTTACAGCACATCTTTCTTCTTTGCCTTTTCTCTCCATATCTGAGTCAAATCTGTGCTGAAATTACAAATCTTTGTAATTACAAATTACATATCTTTGTCTCTCTCCTTTATCTCTTCTCAATACCTGAGCAGATGAGACTTAAAATACTTACCTACAGTAATGGGTTACTGAGATTCAGACCCTCCTCTCAAAAACTCTCAAAGCCGTGTTTTTTTCTTTACATTATAGTATGTTGAGAAATTACAAAAGGTTATAAAAATTGACCATGCCATAGTTCTCATCACTGACAGGAAAACATTGTTTTGTTTAGTTGCACAATTCTATTAATTTTTATTCAGTTGTTGGTCAAGTTCTCAAGTCCATATATTAAAATAGTACTGGATCTCACCAATGTCTCCTTCAAAATAGCACCGTGGGTATGAACTAGCATCATTTCTTCTCCTTTTAAGTCAACACGTCCTCCAGTATCTGAAATCCAGGTATATTTTTTAGCATATTATCAATGTCATTAAGATAAGGAGCTTCTCTTCCTATGTCTCTGTTCTTCAGTTCAGTCACTCTTTCTCCCTGTAAGACAATCCTTGAAAACTGTGTATTATACAAATGGATTTAAGAGATTTCTTTCTTGTTTTACACATTCAAGATAAACTTCAAAGTTTCAATTGTCTGTAGTGTAATGAGATTAGAATAAAAAGTGATGACAGACATCTGGTTTATATTTGCAGTTATAAATCATTGCTTCTATTTTAATGTGAGAATAAGTTCATGTGGGATTTGGCTCTTCTAAATATCAGGTCTAACTCTCCCTTCCCCCCACCCTGCAGATAACAAAACAACAACATTTATATTTTTATTTCCTTGGAGAAATATAATGAAAAGTAAAAAAAAAAAAAAAAAGTTCTTATTTGAACAATAAGTACACACTGTGCCAGCTGGGACCATCTGTGAGGAGACAAAGTGGGTCAGCACATTGTCTCATCAGCACTTCTGTTCTCCAGCAAACCCACCTGGCTTGGCTACAGAGGAAACAGGCTAGATGGGCCTTTGGTGAAAAATTCCATTACTAGGAAGACAACTGTTCAATTTTGTGGCCTAGTTAAGTTTTATTTTCAAATTTAATATTATCATCTTCAGCAAACCTCTTCTAGGAGACCCTTTCATTGGTGAGATATTTGTAATCAGGAGGCAGTATTGTAAAGTAGGGAGAAAATGGGGTTTATAATCAGGCAGGCCTCATTGTGAATCCTGATTAGCCCACTTATATTCTCAGGGTAGTTCCTAAGCTAATTTACAATAATTGCCATTTACTGAATGGTAGGCATATGGCATGTATTGTGTAAATGCTTTATGTGCATTATCTCATTTATCTTACATCCATAATGTTATAAAAGCTTTAGTATCTCCCATTATACATTTAAAAAAAACTGAGAATGGTTGCATTGAAAGTTCAAAAACCCATCTCTATCAAAGAGCTAAGGAGGGATTTAAGTTCTGACATCCTGACTCCAGGTTCCTCTTTAATGGAAATAACATTAGCATATACACAGCTTCACTAGTTTAATAGAAGCAGACATAGAAACTAGCTTGTCATGACTGTATGAATGACAGCCAGATAGATGGGGGCGGGGAGAGGGAGGGAAAGACAGAAAGAGAGGGGGAGAGAGAGAAAAGGGAAGGGAGGGAGGGTGAAAGAATAGATGGATAGATGGATGGATGGATGAATGGATGAATGGATGGATGTATGGATACATAGAAAGGGACAGATAAGGACAGATTAAATATTTTAAATATTTCTTTAAGTTACTATAGAACAGATAGCTAAGTCCATAGTAAAATTATTATCTATATTGAAACAAGCTTATTATCCTGTGACCTTCATGACAATAGTAGTTTGTTTTAGCACAATTCTTCCAATTTATCAGTATGATAAACAAAGATATACATTAATCAAGTAGAGTAGGATATTTAGAAATGATTTTTCAAACGAAATATCCTTTCTACCTTTATATCAAAATTATAAAATGTTATAATATCCAGCCAAATCAAAATTATAAAAGTTTCTAATATTTCATATAATAAAGTCTACAATAAAATATCCACAGTACTGAAAGAGAAATGTTCAATAGAAATCTGAAATACAAAGCTTGGTTTGCTGGCGTATACTATTAGATTGGCCTATAAGTATATCTCTTGATGTTAAAAAGACTAATTTAAGTTTGTCATCTCATGAAATTAATCAACATATTCATATTCCGGAAAGTTATACCAGGAATAATGTTAGCCTTTTATAATTTTATGAGAATACTTATTACTGCTTCTTAGGAAATCAGTTTTCCATTGAAACAATATCCTGTTTAAATTTTCATGAACAAATTTGTATCTACTAAAATAGTTCCAGCCTTTAAAAAAACTTATGATTTTTACTTGTAGTTGGATTTGTATTTTGAAAATGTATGCTGATTGATATTATTAAGATTCATCATTCCGGATCTCTTTTCAAAATAAGTACGTTTGACTACAATTCTATATAATTTTTGGCTGGGTAACAAATTCACATCATTTAATTTTTTTTCCATATTTATGCTATCATATGCCTGTTTTCATTGCTGACATTTTCTGCAATAAAAATGATTACTCTTCCTTTAATATTTTAAGAAAAAGTGAAAGTAATGGTCTTTTTATGCTCTAAATGTGATGCAGAGTTGTTTCCTAAGAGCACCTGATTTTTTAATCTATGGAATAGTTCTAAGAGGAGAATGGAGAATCAAAGTAAATCTTTTGACTAGAATAACAAAAATTTTATATGTCTGAAATTCAGATAATTAAAATTGTTTTTCTGATTTTTATATATAATATCATTAATTATATAAGTATTTGTCTTTATAAAATGCTTTCTCATTTTTAAAGATTATGTGAAATACAACTCACAAATTATATTTTAAAGCATAAATTCTGCTTGATTACCCAATAGCAGGTGGTTTAATATTCTTGTTCATCACTTTTTATATATCTTTACTGTGAGCTATGTAACTCTTTCTTAAAATTCTCATGACTAATAAATGTTTTATTAAGAAACAATTATAGTTTACACATTTAAAATAAATTTACATGATAGTAATACCATTTAAAAATGGCACTAGTTATAATAATAATATAATATAACCCCAATATTATTCTAAAGTCTCTACACCTCTGCTAATCTTGCGGTAGTTAAAAAAAAATAAAAAGACAGGTAGCAATTAATCTACACAGCAATTGGTCTTGGCAGGTATAGTCTGTTGGGAATTTTTCTCATAATTTTAGTTGCCACAACTAAGTGAAATAATGAGTCTCTAACTCTGGAAGGATGAAATATTAAGATTACCACTTCTGACCTAAGTTTTCTTAACACATCATAGTTAGTTCTATCTTCCTAAATCTGTTTGCCTTGAACTCTCCCCTTGCTCAAAAGTTTTTAATTCAAAAGATTTTCATCTCTATGATATTGGATTTCAAGGTACCCTTGTAAGGCCAGGGATCCTAGTAATTGACTTGGATATGAGTTGGAAGGCCAAATCTTCAGATATCTTTATGTTCCTGTGCCTCGGAGAATGTCTCTCTCTGAGACAAATAAAATTGTGGCTATAAAATTAACTATTGAAAAAATATATTTAGAAATTCACTGATATAAGATGAGGTAACAAATGATAAAATTTGAAAACATTTTAAACCTATAAAAACATTATCTGAGCAAAGAAATGGAATAGGGATTCAGTGATATAGATGAGTTCTAGAAATATACTTAAAATAGAAGGGCCATTACACGAGACTAAAACCAGGATGTGATCTCCCCAAATCTGAAGGCTCCTTTATGCCTTTGCTAAATTTCAGTTATTCAGAATTGTCAAGGTTAGGCAGCTTGTGTATGTTCAATTGGTGATTGTTGCTACAGTAAATTAGAATCATCCAACAGATATCTCTATCATCTGGAGGACCTGAGCTGTCATTTCATTTCCAGTTACTCTTCTCATCCCCAACATATCCTTTGATCCCAGCAACTTATTACCCACCACAGAAGCTGCCTTAACTACTTTGGCTCCCTAGAATTTGATTGTCTTTTTCCACCTATCAATCATCTATTGTAACAAATTAGATTATGTTTCCTCATTTTAGTGCTTTATTGAAATCAGGCTTATTTTAACTTGTTTTTGACCAATAAAATATGAAAGGACGTGACAGATACCAAATTTAAGAGCTACTGTTGATTTTTATCCTGTGTTCCTCCCATATTCATTGTTGCTGGCAATGTTCTGCTAAGGTTTGCTCCATTTGCCTAGATTCTAGAATGAAGGATAAATACATGGAGCAAAAACATAGCTTTCCCACAAAGACATATGACATGAGTGACTTTTATAGTTATAATCCTCTGAAATTCTATAACTGTTTTTTAGTGCCGTATAATTTAAGTAAAGCTGACTGATAAACCTATTGCCTCAATTTATTAATTTTTGTTCTCGCTAGACTTTTATTACTACAAATTAACCCGTAATTTTAGCTATACTTAGCTTGCAAGTATGGAGTTTCATATACTATTTAGTTGTCATAACAAGATGATTCCTTTTATATATTCAAAACTAAGGCTTAGGTAGAAACTGTGATATTGCAAAGGTCACAAAATTACTACTTGATAGAGATAGAATTTGAATCCAAATCTGGGTAATGCTAACACTATGAGATATATGCTTTCATACATATAGAAGATGACCAAATATTAGTTATGATAATTGAAAAGATAAAATGGAATAAACATTGCTAATAGAGTCACTTAAAATAGAGCCAGGAGGCTATTAAGGAAGTGGGGCCTATGCACATCCTGTGCCCAATTCTGAGAGCTGCTATTAAGTTGCCAAACCTGTTGCTAAACTCAACTCAAGGCCAATCCATAAATAATCTGAAGTCATAATCATCCTGGAGTCATAAATATCCTGGAATAACAACTAGTACATGGACACATAGGTACTTCCTGGTAGTTTTCACCACCCTCATTTGCATATTATAACTAACCAATCCCTATTAATCTAGCCAGGATCCTTCATTTGCATGAAAGAATTATATTTTGTGGTTTCTGCCTTTATAAACCCTCTTCAGAGCACAGATTGAGTGCTACCTAAATCTGTGTCTCTCAGATTAACATCTTTTTGCTCTGATAAATGTTTCTCATTCTTTATTACAGCCTGAATCTCTTCACTGGTTAACTGTTGAATGAAGGAGTTAATGGTCGAATGCATAAACATATTATGTAAATGTTGTTGCACTGGGAATGTGGAGAAGCATATACTACCCATATAATTAAATAGCTCAAAATCTATGCTGGAAGATAGAAAGTGAATTTGCATTTACAATAAAATTCTAGAAAGGCGATGATAGTACTAAACTTGTTCCATATAATTGGATGATTTCACACATTATTTCATTTCTTTAATCTACTAATAATCTCAAGGAGTAGAGCTTACACCACTTTTCCTAAAGAATTCAAAACGATAATTTTAAAGAGTTCAGCTATAAATATGGCAAAAATCAAATTTAACTTACTAAAAAATTCGTGTTCAGTTTTTCATTACACGTAGCCTGCTAGAGTCCTCTGATGAGTAGATTCTGAGGTTTGGATGATTCAAAATGTTTTATATACTCAGTTCATTTTTTTCCATGGTATCTTTCAACATAGTCTGAAGAAAACTGGGTGAACTGCTTGCTCTCTGCACTGGCATCTTACATTCTGAGTCGATTCATGATGAAAGCCAAACAGAAAAGTCAGAGCCTACTCCAAATAGATGTGAAAGTACTTTCTAAATGGTCAAGTATGATCCCATGGCACTTTGTATTATTATTAATCTTTGTCTGAGAGACCAGAATCATGAACAACTAATGATATGGTGGAAGAAAGCAGAGTAGAATAACACAGACTTTCTTCTCTTGGAAGGTTTGACAAGTCCCAGTTACTTAGACTTTTAAATCTCAGTTACCTCTCATAATTTTAAGGGCAAAATATGACAAATATAGCATCTCTTTAGTCTTTTAAAGTGCTTTAAGAGAATTGACTGTGTAAATACCAAATAATATTTTATTGTAAAAATGGAGTAAAACTATGCTATTTGCATAAATAATTAAACATTAACAATTCAGCCAGTAAAATGATATATCATGCCCTTAATTTACTTCAGTAAATGAGTGACATCCTCTTCTCCTTAGGACTACTCAAGTAGCAAATTGATGGTGTGCAATGCATTTCATGGATCAAGAGATAGTATGAGTCACATAAGCATTACTGTCGGCAAACCTTCCCTGGAGAGTTAATTTATATTCACTGCAACAATGTTCATATTACTTTGACTTGGCAAGTAGACTCTTACATTTTTTTTTCTCCAATATATTCCACCACTATGAATTCTAAGTTGAAACTGATTTCTAACTATGTACAGACATTTGTCCCTGAAAAGGTACTTAGAAAAGATGAAGGTAGTAGGCAATATATAATTTAATAAAATTAAAGTATTAATTCAGTATTGGAAATTATACCATTTCAAGTTAGCAATACATTATGAGATTATTACATTTAAAAAAATGGGACTTTTTAAAAATGAATCTCTCTCTTAAAATGATTAATAATACAAATTCAAGTGACTTTTGAAAGTTTGTAAATTAATTCTAAGAAATAAAATATATGTTTTTTTTTTTTTTTTCCTGAGAGGACACTAACTTTTAAAGGTCTTTATTACACTGCAAAGAATGTTTGCTAACTTGAATACTAGTTGCAATGCTTGTACAAGAGCCTGGTGATATTAGTAATCATCCCTAACATTTATAAGAACTTTATAGTTTAGAAAGATGCCTATATTACTTCAGTTCCTCTTAATTGAAACATTAATTATGAATAGATATTTAACATAAATTTCAACATGAATTAAAGTCTTCATTTTTAATGAAGAGAAAAATATTGGTCTGTTTGTTCTGGTTTCTCTGAGCCTAAAAGCTGTCTCACTATATATATATTTGCAGGGGTCTCAGATAACACATCTATGTATTTTCCAATACAGGAAAACTATAGAAAACAAACAACACTAGCACTATTAATAACAAAAATGACTTTATTTCAACTACAGTGCTAAGAACTATATAAGAATTAGCACATTTCATGAACATTAAATGTGTGTGAGATAGAGATAGGGACTATTATTTATCTACTTAATGAATGAAGATTCTAAAACTAGGATACCACAGATAATTTATTCAAAATCTCATAGCTAATAAAAACAGAACTACAATTGGAAACCCAGTCCTCCTATCAGTAAATGATTACAGTATTACATTCTTATCTGCAAAGCACTAAAAATAAAAAAAAAACATACAAAACAAATTAAACAATAATCAAGATATGCTGAAACTCTGAAATATATTTTTTTAAAGGTATCTTCTTTTATAATTTCTAGCACTTAGGCTTTTTCTTACATTAACACTCACTGTCTTGATGTTTATAGTGCTAGATCATCATTCTTAGTAGTCAGTTCTTTTGACTTCTGCATAGTCCAAGATCCATTCCATATCAAATTTAAATGGCCATAATGGGTCCATTGTGACAGTGTTACAATTTTAATGGTGTTAGAGTTCAGCCAGAGCTTTCCATGCAGTTAGACTGAGCTTAATTATTCATAAAGTCTTTCAAGGGAAAACAGTAAGTTTAAATGACCTCAAAAAATATTTTATGGAAATTGGTGTTCCTTTCTCATGTTATAGCATTATATCAGAACACTGAATAGGAGAGATCTTATGCAATTACTGGTTTAGTTCACCAATACATAGATTGCTTTACCTCAGGATTTAGCAAATTTGAGACAATAAAAGCCCATGAGACTGATGTGGCATCTTGACATAAATAGAAAAAACATTAAAAGCCCAAGAATATATTTTATGAATTATTTTATGACAAAAGTAATACCTGTCATAAAGAATTTAGAAATTGTAGGAAGGTAAATTCAAAATGTCACTCCTGAAATAAACATGAATATTAATACATGGTTGGATGCTTCTAGCTTTTTTCCTTGCAGATTAATGAAATATCTAATGTAGAATAAATAATAATGTCTTGTACTTTTTAATTGTTCATCTTTTATATCAGCTTTTTCTACTTTATTAAATGTTTTTAAAAATTATACTAATGGCTGCGTACTAGTGTGTTTTCTGGGTAAATCATCACAAAATTAGCATGGGTTCTTACTATTGAACTATTTGAGTTGCTTTCAAACGATTGTACACTCAAACTTTTGTTTCTTTTTATTTTTTTATGACGTGGTCTACTTCCCAGGTTAAAAATGATGCATTTTAAGCCTCCTAATACATACTGGGAAAAAGCTTTCAGAAAGATGGTGTTTATATACAAATAACACTATAGTCTTATGAGTAATATTGTACAAATCACATAAAACATTTTAACTCTGGAAAACTTCTAAGGGATGTATACTTGTCCTTTTCAACGAATCCAATCTCCACTCTCAAAGTCTATTATATTAGTTATTTCCTATCTAGATCTTTATTTTACCTTGCTCCAAGCTGTGCAACCTTGCACATCACATGTTTTCTTCACAACCAGAATGCAAGAAAGATATTATTATTAGCATGGTTGTTGTCAATAAAGAAACTGAAGCTCAGAGTTTAATGAACTTTTCCTAAGCCACACAGCTAGCAGTATATAGAATTGAATCTATAATTTTGTCTTTTATGAAATATGGCCTGTCCCAACTGCATTTTTTGAGAACTAGGAATCTGAACATAGGTGCATGCACACACACAGAGACTGCTAAACATGTGGTTTTGCATGGGTCTGTATTATTTCTATTGCTGAGGGCATATTTTTCCATTTGTCACCACTGTGATAGCAATCTAGTTTAGTCTCATGTAATAAGTACATCTTTATGGTTCCTACTTCCTAACTTTTCTTGTGAATGAACACCAGACCATCATATCTTACTTAGTCAACCTACCCACTTGAATATGTTACAGTCATTTTGAACTCCGTGTGTTCACAACTAACTTGCTGATCAGCTCTTCAGAAACATCTCCCACTCCATCTTTCTCATCCTGTTAATAATTACTTCTAGTTGCTTAGGACAAGAACTTTAGAGTCATACCTCTTTTCCCTTCATACTGATTATCTAATTTATCTCAAAATTCTGTTGGTGTTAACTTCAACTTATATCCATAATCCAACCACTTTTTACCACCTTCCCTGCAATCATCCTAGTCCAAGCCTCTGTTGAATTTTACCAAGATTACTCTATTAGCTCCTTGAGTGGTGTTTCTGTATTGACCTATTTTCAGTATATTTTCAGCAGAATAAGCAATTCTTATAAAATAGAAAAAAACATTCTATTGCACAAAACCTTACGATTCATAATAATGCTATGAGTGGCTATAAATTCTGATTTTCTTTTGTCTCTCTCTCTTGCTTTTCTCCTGTGACATCCTTTTAATCTTGTGCTAAAGCCAAATGGACCTCTTTTCTCTTTCCATATAAAAAGCATGAGAATTTTAGTTTTTAGTTTTCTCTTTCCTTTACTTCCCAATTACCCTGCCTTATTTTCTCCAGGGAACATACAATGCTTTAAAATTACCATGTTCGTTCATTCATTTGTTTGATAATTGTCTCTCCTTTTACCTTATATTGCTAAAAAAGAATGAGGAGGGTTGACTTAGCAGGCTTCCTAACACCCATAATTCTGGTTCATCTTTCCAACTCAAAGAACTATCTCCCCATCCTGGAATCTAGGCACACATGAATGTCAATGAGAAAAGTTGAAGTGTTATGAATTGATATGTATTTATTTTCAATGGCTATAAATGCTGAAATACTTTAGGTTTGGATTTATTTATTTATAAAATATTAAACTGTATTAGACTACCCTTTCTTATCATGATATTTTATTATTGGGAAGTAACACACACACACACACACACACACACACACACACTTTTCCTATGATGACTTTCTAACCAGTAAGTTTAATCACACCTACCTGGTTTTCACCTGTGCTTATTTTTGTTGTTGTTGTTCTACTTTTTGAGCAGAGGCTTGTTTTTCTTGAATTTATTTCACTGATAAGTACTCATTTATAAAGCACTGTAATACCTATTTTAATGTTAGTTTTTCTGCCCTATATCCCTAACTAAAATGTAAGCCCAAAAGGTACATATTTGTCTACGTGGTTCACTGCTTTATTCCCAGTGCATAATACATTATCTGGCACATTGTAGGTATCCATTAATTTCATTTGTTCAACAAGTATTTAATGAATGTCTACTCTGTGCCAGAAATTGTCCTAGGTTTAAGGGATACAACAGTCAATAAAACAGGAAAAATAGTCTAGCATCATGGGCTTAAGTTCAGATGTGAGAGAAAGAAAACAAGCTCCCCCCCCCGCCAAAAAAAAGAGATACAACATATTAAATAATGGAAACTGCTAAAGAGAAAAATATAGTAGAAAAGAGTATAAAAAAAGTTGGAGGGATTCAATTTAAAATAGGGTCATAAGTAAAGGCCTCTCTGAAAAATGACATTTGAGTAGGAAGACTTGAAAAAGAGAAATGAGAAAGCCAAGAAAACATTTGGGTGGGGAGAGGAAAAGTATTCCAGTATTGCCAGTAGAGGAAGTGTGTGCAATCAATGGCCATAGTGGTAGATAGGACTAGGAGGGTTAATCCAGGATTAGCAGTGAGGACACTGAGGATGGAGCAGAGTTAGCAAGAGAAGAGCAGCATGAGGTATCATTTTCAAAACTGGCTTTTACTCTGGAAGAGATGGAAAATGCTTGGAAAGATTTGAGCACTGGTAATAAGACTTGACTAATAGGATCACATGCATTTTCACTGACTTGTTAAAAAGCTGAATCAATTAATTTGAAGCTTATAATAGATAAAGAACTAATTAAGAATGTTAAAAAACAAAACTCAGCTGAGTAAATTTGAAGATCTAATTGACTTTATTAAGCGATTCATGAATTGATCAGCATCCCTTCAAATAACTCGAAAGGCTCTCCAAGGGATTGTACAAAATGTATGTGATTTTTTTTTGTTTTTTGTTCTTTTTAAGAAAGAAGGATGAAGCAAGAGAGCTATTGATAGAAAACATTTTTAGACCAGGACACCTTCTTTTGGGGGGAAGAAAACAGCAATGGCTTTTATCATGCAGACTGCCTCCCTGTCTTTCTGTGGCAGGAGGGTGGAGAGGGCCCAGGTGATAGATTATCTCACTGTGTTGACTAGAAAATTCCAGACTGGTTGATTAAGATTATATTTCTTGGAGAGGCTGAAACAGCAATAGGTCAGGTAGTAAATATAGGTTTGGTATCATGGGCTTTAGTGCAAAGTGAGGACATTTTGGGGCTGTTGTTTTTTCTTAAAGATAATTAATAGCAACACAGTATTAGAACCTAAACCTGGTTCCTATTGTTATCCTTATTCCAAATTGACTAGTATTCTCTTTATCTTCCTCTAATATACAACACATTCCCAAATCTCCAAGGAAAAAACAAATTAGTTTATATTTTATTGTTGTGTAAATATCATATGCTTTCACAGTATGAGCATTTACAGAGATTTTAACTTCAAAAAAATTCCAATATCTTCTTCAAATAAAATAATCTTCCTGAATATTGCTATTTGACCTTTAAAAATAGATTTACTTTTATGTAAGAAATATTTCAGAAATATGTATAGTATGATAAAATAAAGTGTCACAGAATTCAAAATAAGGACAACCCTCTTGTCTGAGGCTGCCAGAAAATCCCGGTGTCATTCCAGACTAGAAAACTAGCCTTTGAAGACTAGGAATTACTGACCCTATTTCTGAGAAGAAGCATTTAATTGAATTTCTCTTACTAACTGCATTTGCTGGAATGAACAAAGACCCTTGTTCTCAGCTCTAGGTCAAAATTATCTAAATGAAATGCTATTACTTAGGTACCTCTTGCAAGCATTTTATCTGCCTTTATTGGTACTATACTTCATATTTAAATCTTTTTATTTGTCATGATCATTTCTTGGACATGGTAATCTAATGTGTTTGCTCTTAATCTATAAGCAGCATAAAGCATTTTTAGTAAACAATAAAACTATATTTGCCAAGGAAGGCATTAGATGAAGATGATGAGTCCTCTTCATATACACTATGCACGACGGGACATATGATCAGGAAGATAAAATTAATTCCATTTTACTTTAATCATTAAATTCCACATGTTTGTCACTTAGCATGCAGAGCAAAATGCACTGAAAACCCTTGGGCCATTACACATGAAAAGATTTCTACAACTGTAATCTACCTTTTTTAACAATAGAATCATAAATTTTAGCATCAATTTAAATGGATTTATAAATCTGGGGCTTTTCAATCTTGTCTTGTTTCTTTCCTAATTATGGATCACTATGGCCTGAAATGTGTGTGTTGCCTCTAGGTACCGGGTACCTATGTTGAAAATCCAAAATCCCAATACATGGTATTTGGAGGTGGGCTTTTGGGAGGTAATTAGGTCATGAGGGTAGAGATCTCATAAGATTAGTGCCATTATAGAAGAGACTTCAGAATGCTTCCTTGCCCCTACTGGCATGAGAAGCTAAAAGTCTATGAACCACAAAGTGGGTGATTTACCAGACACTAAATCTGCTGATGTCATGAACTTAGATTTCTCAGCTTTTCCAAAAATAAGAATCAAATGTTTGTTGTTTATAAGCTGTTCAGTCTTTAAATTTTTTTTAAAGCAACTCAAGCAAAATAAGACATCAGACTATCAAGTTTTGTTCATTTAGTTCATTCAAAAGTGTTTATAGAACATGATCAATTTAAAAGTAATTATTAGGATATTGATCATATTATATGTCTTCTTCATTTTATTAATGTACATATTACTTTGGTGTTCAGATTTCAAACCAAACTTACAAGTTATCTTTTTGGCTTTTTGAACCTTTCTACTAGCATATACACATTTTGTTTTATTAACTATCCTGTTGACTCTATGATGACTTATTTTATTATTTTAACAGAATTCTGTCCTTGATTTGTCAATTTTAAAAAAAAACTGTATCTATTTTTCTTAATAATATTGATAGTTCATTATTTTTTTCTTGTTATATTTTCCCAAAAAGATTATAGTAATCTCCTAAGATTAAATGCAATGTCGACACTCTTTTTCTATTCTCTAGAAGTATTTACACAATGTTAAAATTTTTTCCTCTTTGGATATTTCATAGAATTTATCAATAAAGCCTTTTTGGTTTGGATTTTTCTTCATAGAATGTTTTAAATTAAAGGTTTATCTGCTTTAGTATCTCTACATATGTTGAAATTGAATGCTACTATTTATGCCAGGTTTTAGATACAGAGTTTGTCCATTTTATTTAAATATTACAAATTTATTAGCATGTTTTTAAAAAAATAATACCCTTTTATCTTCTTTTTAACAACAACAAAAAGCCTTTTAGATGGTGTCTTCTATTTTATTCCCGGCATTGGGTTTTTAAAAAGTTTTATTTTTCTTGATTAGTTTTGTGAGAACTCTTTTAGTCTCTTGTTTTCTTGTTTGTAAAATGGGGAAAATATAGTACTCATTTCATAAGAATAATTAAATAATATTTAATATGAAGAGAACTTAGAACAGTTCTTGGAACTTAGCAAGTTCTTAATGTAGGATATCTTGTAACTACTACTTCTATTAATTCTTCATGTTTTTACAATCTTACTAATACCTGCTGTATCATAAAGCAAACAATACACACTAAAAAAATAATGCAGAATACTGGTACTAGTTGTAAATCAGAAAGACTATGAAGGTAGTTCACGAAAGAGCACCAGCACCTTAGTAGGTCTTTTGTTAGAAAGCTCTTCAGCTCCTGGACAATTTTTCCATATTGAACCTTTAGAAAATAAGGTGAAGCATCAGAGTTTTGATGAGCCAAGGAAGTATAATACACCTTGCAGTAGGCAATTGTCAATGAAGAGTGTCTGGCTTCCCTCTACTTCTTTCTCATTATAGAGTGGTAGGAAGCAGAACAGAGAAGAAAAGGAATATAGGAACAGGTACTTCTTTCTATTCCCCCAAATTCAATTTATTCAAAATTACCTTGCTAGCTTGAGATAATGGGAGAGACAGTTTTTAAAATAAATATGACAGTCTGAAAAACCAACCAATCAAACACACAAAACCAGAGAATGGGGCTTGTTGTTTTTAATAAAAAGTAAGCAAAGAGTTACAGAATCTAATTAAGAATTATTATATAGGATGTGTAGAATTTAATTTAATACACATGTTAGCAGATGAAGTTGATTAGATAGCTAAATAAAAAGAAAGATGGTAGACAGATATAGATAAATACACAAATTAATATATACATATACACACAAATTTAGGGAGAGGAGAGGGATAAATATATTAATTATTATTGGTTGTAATAAAAAATCTTTAAAATTGGAATGAAAGATTATCATCATTTAATTTCAAATTGGGTGTTTCTACTTTGCAAGCAAGTGATTGAGATTTCAAATATCTTCCATATAATGGCTCCTCCTGCTCTAGGAAACAAGTTTTTTTTTTTTTTTTACTTTGGCCACCAAATATTGATTTCACTCTTCCTCTCATGTACTAAAAGCACACTCTTGTCCCAATGGTGTCAACACAAAATCCAATGCAGTCATTGTCTCCAGTTCAAAGTCCTAAGTTATCATGTGATATACAGTCCTTTACTCTTCTGTTTATATTCTAAAATTTCTGAATTCTATTTTTTTTGTTCTGTTTGCAAATTTTCCAATTCTAGATTTTTTGATACAGTTGACCCTTGCATAATATGGGTTTGAACTGCACTGGTCTATTTACACATGGATTTTTTTCAGTAAGTATAGTAAATGTATTTTCTTATCCTTATAATTTTCTTAATAACGATTTAATTTCTTTATCTTACTTTATTGTTAGAATATAATATAAAACACATAAAACATATACAATACTTATTAATAAAATATATGCTATTAGTAAGGCTCTGGGTCGACAGTAGGCTATCAGTATTTAAAGTTTTTTGGAGTTATACATGGCTTTTTAATTATGCAAGGTGGGGGTCAGTACCCCTAACTCCCATGTTGCTCAAGGGTCAACTGTATATGATTTCTAAAATATGTCTAAAAGTTAAAGTAGAAGCTAATGTACATTATCACACCAATTATATCTATTTGTGCTATAGCCTCTGTGTGCTGTCTCCCAAGTCATGCCAAGTAATAGTTTTAATAAATGTTGTATCATGAATATAATAGTTTTCCATCTCTTCAACTTCTAATATATTTCCTGATGTCTCCCACTCAAGTAGAAAGTGAACATCATATATTTTAGAAGTTATTATTATAAAAGCTATAATAATATTTTTGTATCTGGTAAAGTGTCACCAGAGCAGTAAAACATAAGCCCTGTAATTTCTGTGACTTAAGTCAGAAGCATATTTTTCACTCACATAAAGAGCAAAAGATTTCTGGTCAGCAGGTTTTTTTTTTTTTTTTTTTTTGAGCAGAGACCCAGGATCTCTGGTTACTTTCCTATTAAGGCTCTACCATTTCATAGGTATAGTGGATTTCAGTGGAAGGGCAAGTGAGAGGAAACCATACATGGGAGTTAGCATACGTGGGCCGTGCTAGATATGGCATCACATTATTTCCATTCACATTCCAAGAGCAGAATTCAGTAAAATGGCCAATCAGCTACAGATTTTATTTAGAGACAAATGAGACTGAGAAGTGTAGGTTTATTATTTTTGCAAGGTAAAGACAAGAAGTATTTTTGAACTACTAGCTCATCTCTTCTACAATAAATTAATAAGTTCTAGATATTTATTTGAGATTTGTTAAGTTTTATCCTGGTGGCAATATCAGCTAAAATGCAATTTATATAAAGGCAGAAATCATACCTGAGTTTTATATAACTATAATTTTATTATTTATCTTGTGCTATAAAATGGGGTAAATATTTATTTAATTAATGAGTATCTACTAGGTAGTTGGATATTGATGTCTTTTAAAATGTTTATTATTGAAGGACTTTGAGAAAAGTGGCTATTATTTGAGGTAACTACTTGAGAGGAAAAGGGTTGGGGACCAAAGTTTTGTGAAAATAGATAAGATCCTGAGACTAGAGACATTCTTAATTATGAAGATAGATGAACCACTAACATGGACTTAAAAATTGACCTAGGACTCAATGTTAAAGAAACACCCAAATCAATTTATTTCCTTCCATTTAGGCCTCTGTAGACATACTAATAATTTCATATTTTGACACATTTTATCTTTTTTCTGTTTTATATTTTACTCTCCAATATATTATTGACATCTTCAGAAATGATAGTCACTTAAAAAATATTATCCCTCATAATGATTATTTTAGACCTCTGAATATAGTGGGTATTTGAAGAATTACTTAAGTTGACCAAGAATTCAAAAAATTCCTCATAAAATGCAAAAAAAAATTAAAGTTGTAAAGTTTAACTCACATTTTATGAGCACAACACTTAAGCAATAGAAAGTGTTAGCCTGATAATCATTAGTGCTAACATTTGATATATTTAGGAAAAAATCACTTTTTTAAAAATACTAAAAATAGTAGAAGCTACATTATATAATATAAACTTGGTATTTTTATATACTCCAAAGTTCAGAAAATAAGTCTTATTGAAAAGCACAATCTCCTGCATATGGTACATCATAAAGCATCATAAAGAATGAGGATGTTGAAATGCGCAGACTGAGAATGAGTCACCTTATTAATAGGAAAGAAAGGAGTAATTTCATAGCTTTGGGAATTTTTATTACACTGAGAGTCTGTTATTACATTTTTTGTCATGTGTATTTTAATGCATCTTGTCAGGAAATACATTGTTTTATACATTGTTTTTTTAGAAGACTTGACTTCAACTGAGGTAAAACAGAAAATGCACAGGAAGTCCATAGCATCTGCCACGTGATTAGTTCTCTTACTGCTAATGTGGTAGAATGTGAAATTATGGCTTTGATATCTGCTGAATCGGCCTTTCTGGTCCAATCTTAGTGTTATTACTACTAATTCTTTTCTCTTTCCTTGGCTGCTCACAGTCCCATGAGGCTTCTCAATCAAGAGCTCAATAAAAGACTGTGCAAGTCCATATGGTTGTACAGTAGTGAATGTGGAATGGGTTATTGGTAAGGATATTCAGGGAGAGGAGAACTAATAGTTTCTATGCTTCCAAAGTCTATAATTTCAGGTGAAAATTAGAGGAAACTACAAAGAAAAAAAAGAGTTTGTTTCCAGCAGTGTAAAGTACTCCATGGTTGAAATTTCCCTCCAAATCTGAGAAAAATTATCATCCAGGTTTTAGGGGAAAAAACAAAACATCATAAATCATCTTGAATTTACATCTGAATCTCAAAATCTTGCCAGCAACTAAAATCAAGTTCTTGATATAGATGTTTCAAAAATCAAAACCAAAAGATGTTCTAATAGTGTTTTGTAAAAGTTTTATGGCAACTTGGCCCAGTAAAAAGTTTATAGCTATGAAATCAAACAGATGTGAGTTGGAATTCTATCACCTACTTGGTATGTGAACTCAAATAAAACACTTGAAATTTGTAGCCTTACTTCTGTAGCCTGTAAATGGAAGTGTAGTAAATAATTTTCAGCATTTTAAACTATTAAAATAACAATATTTATAGGTTTAACATATACTCAGCATATTGTAGTTTAACTACTCATTATATTGTAGTTGTTCAACATGTTACAATTATAGTGTTTTGAATGTTTTAAATTCAAATGAGATTGGAAATTAGTAAACCTTATATATGTATATATGTATATATGTATATATATATTGCCATATATATATAGTCATTTATGGATGGGTTTGTTTATTGTCAGCTTCTTTATTCTTAATATCAAATCTGTTTTTTGGGCACTGACCCTTGTACTGGGTACCTGTATTTTGGTTGATATATTTGAATTGAGGGCCTATTTGATGATATAGACCCCAATTCCTTGAATGTTAGGTCAAACATGAAGATTTGAGTTTTAAATCCTCTAATTATGTTAATAGTTATTTTGAAAGAAAGACATCTGAAGAGACATAAAAAATGGCCTAAATAAAAATAAAATGAGAAAAAGGATAAATTATGAAACTAGTTGTAACAAAAAAGGAAAAAAGAACAATTACTATGTATAAGTAACATGTTTTAAATCATATTAATAGGCTAGAACAGGTACTTTAAACAATCTAAGCCAATATTTTTTGTTATATTTATTTTTACTTTTTTTTTCTTCTGATCCAGGTAGTCCTTCTAAAAAAAGACATGTGTTTTTTTTTTTTTTTTGGGGGGGGTGGTTTGCAGTTCATTTTAGAGTATGTGTTAAGTTTTGCTTTCCTAATTTACTAAAGAAAGCACTTTATTTTCATTCATGCTTGAGTCACAGATGGTGTTTTAACAGTCAAGAAGACCATTTGTACAATTTTTAGACTCTCATGTTTTTGATAAGCCAAGATACTGTTCCATATCTTTAAAAATTGTTTATTACTATGATTTTCCCTGTGGCTTTAAGTTTAATGGTGACATCATAAGTGTAAATTTCCTAGAAAAAAAAAAGTTGGCTTAAAGTAAATATAAGCCTAATTTGTAGACATATTAATTTTAAAATTGACAGGTAGGAAGAAATTACATGGTAAGACACTCTTGTAAAGATTGAACCTCTTTTTTTTTTTTTTTGCTGAAAACATCAGAACCTGATTGTATTTATGATTTTAAATGGCATCCTGAAGTCTTGAATATGAACTCTCTCAACATTTCTAAGAGAAAAAAAGATGGAAATTGAAAACACCTTCATAAATTCTACTGTGTAAACCATTACCAGAATTTTTTAAAAAGTTTAATTTCTAAGAAATTGAGGAAGATATATTGCCAGATTAAAATGGGGGGTAGCCATGTTTGCATTGCTCTGTCCTCACCAAACAAAATATTCCCCCTTTAGGTCATAGAATGTTTAATATTACTTGAAAATTGCATCCTTTTGTTTAGCTTATCTTTAGAAATGCAGTTTTCTTTTGCTTATGTAATAATGCTTTTAAGATAGACAGAATTATTTTTTCTCTTTCTATTTTGTTTCAAGACCTCTCCCTCCCAATTTTATTTATTATCCTATATCTCCTGGAAACTATTGGCAAAAATCAAACTTCTAATAATTTTCTTAAAAAACTGTTGAAATAAGCAAAGCTAAATTTATAAGACCTATTTAAAAAAGAGAAAACTATCTTGATAGTCTTGTTTTATACTGGCAAAATTAGGTAAAGATACTTGGGTTTTAAGATGAGGGGGCGTCTTACAAATTGGGGAATTGGTTGAATAACACGAGAGTTTATAACATAAGTGTCGAATTAGTCAATTCAGTGAGGCAAGGGTCTTGAAGTGGGCTGTCATGATTAAGCTATTAGTATTGTGATGAACTCTATTTTAGTTTTTTTAATTCTCTTACCTACTGGAAGCAAGTGTATTCTAGCAGAGTAGCTCAGTTGTTTCTTCCCTTGCCTCAGTATTAGTTAACACATAAAAAGGAAAGTGCATTTGGTCTTGCCTTTGTTTGGGCAACAGAATATAATACACTGAATGACTAATAAATAACAAACATCTATTTTCCACAGTTCTAGAGGCCGAAAATCTAAGCTCATGGCTACTGAAGATTTGGTGTCTGGTGAGGACCACTTCCTTAATGGCTTTTCAAATGTTTCATTAGTTGAATAATTGAGTGGAATCAGAGAATTGAAATTTTTTTTAGTCAAAAAGGTTTTATAAGCAGGGAATTAGGAAAAATATTTATTCAGAGTTGTTTTGTCCTGAAAGTGACAAAACTCTATATACCTACTTCATTACAATCGTTAATTTTATGTGCCAAATTGACTGGAGCATAGGGTGCTCAATTATTTTGTTAAACATAAACTCTGGGTATGATTGTGAGGATATTTCTTGATGAGATTAACATTTGAATCAAAAGACTGAATAAAGTCAATTGCCCTCCCCAATGTGGGTGAACTCTTTCAATCCACCAAAGGCCCTAATAGAACAAAAAAGGCTGAGTCAAGAAGGATTCATTCTCTCTTCCTGACATTCTAAATTGTAACATCTGTCTTCTGCCTTTGGACTCAGATTCAAACAAATTTATACCATTAATTCTTCTGCTTCTCAGACCTCTGGACTCCAACTAGAATTATGTCATCATCTCTTCTGCGTCTGCAGCTTTCCAACTTTAGATCTTGGGACGCCTTAGCCTCCATGGCTTCATAAGACAATTATTTATAAATTCTTTCTCTCTCTCAATAGGAGAGATACACATCTTATCAATTCTGTTTTTCTGGAGAACCCAGATTAATACAGATTGTGGTAAATATGATTTAGCTTGGGCTTTCATTTAAAAAAATCCATAAACAGAGTAAATTTAAAAGCAGAAATTTATTTATCTCTTCTCTGGAGGCTGGGAAGCCTAAGATCAAGGTGCTGGCAGATTTTATTCTTGGTGGAGACTTCCTTTAGTTGCTTACGAAAGGCCACCTTCCACTGTGTGCTCTCATAGTAAGGAGACGGAGCAAAATCTCTCTTAAGGGCACTAATTCCATTTTGAAGGTTGTACCCTCATTACCTCATTTAAACCTAAACATCTCTAAGAGGTTCTGTCTCCAAATGCCATCACATTGGAAGTGGGAGAGGGTGGGGGCTTCAAGATAGAATTTAGGGAGGATACAATTAAGTCTATAGCACTCTATAAGAAAGTTTATAGAAAGTAAGGTTAAAGAATGTTTGTATGGATTGCAAAGAAATTACCTTAAGCAGACATGCTTCCTCTAAACCTGAAAGTTATAAAAAAGGAAGATATTCTCTTGTCTCACAGGAAGATATTCTCTTGTCCTCTCACCTCCATTTTCCTTATTTTACCTCTTCTATCACCCTTTTACTCAATCTAATTTTTTTTTATTTCCCATGACAGCTTGCATATGACTCCCAAGAGACATAGTCCATGAAGAATACAATTTCCTTGTAATTACCAGAGGATGAAAACAATTTCTCAAATTAATTATCTATATTCAAGCTATAAGTGTTAAGAAGCTAGGCATCCTGCAGACTGCATGCATTTGGATCTAGTGTCATCATTAATCAAATCACAAATATTGTAGATATAAGGCCCAGTATTCCACATAGACAAAAGAATGTATGATCTAAGAAATTAGAAATATATGTGCCTAGTACAGATAATGTGCAATTAGTTTTCTCTCTAATTGTAGATATGAGAATGAATTTTACCACTAGAAGGTTATAGATTTTGAAGTTCTTGCAGAGATCAGAGCCATAGACAGCTTGCATAGACTGTCAGAACTGAGGCAAAATTCTTCAAAAGGATTTAGTTCCTATCTAGTAAATTCTTAGATTCCTTAAATATAATCTTGTCAAATCAACTCATTTCACAAATGAAATAACAGACCTCCGGTACAAAGTGACTTATTTAAAGTTTAACAAAACAGCAGTGAATAAAATGAGATTAGAACCAAGATCACATGACATCAGGAATAATCCTCATTCCTGTAAAACATGTGTGATGCTTAAGATGTTTTAGCCAAAGCACATGTACATGTGTGTATCCAACTGAATGTTCATGATAAAACTACATATATATGTATAATTCACATAGATTAGAGATTTAGATGTTAAAAATTAAAAAAAAAAAACTTTTGCATGCTAGAAAATTAATCCTATCATCTTATAACTAGAAAACTGTTCTAGTCATGATAAAAACTTTGGAATAATTTATAATTTGATTTTAAAAATCATCTGTTTTAAAAACTTCTATCACAAAATAAAGAATCAGAAATATAATAAAATTTTAAAGAAATTTAACAAATGTAACTAGGGAAAAAAAGATTTCTAAATAGTTCCTTTAAAAAGGTTTAGTAATTATACAATTCTGATAACAATAACAATAACAAAAATAGAACAAATCCCATATTTAAAAAACTTGGCAATTATACTACTATTCAACCTTCACTAGAATGTCAAATAACCACTAACCATATAAAAAAATGCGCTCAGTAATAGTTTTTGAAATGCTAAAAACTTTGCAAATATGATATTTTTTTATCAGATTGGCAAAAAATGTAAAGTATTCAAAATATCTAGTACTAAAAGCATGACAACTTCATCATCTCTATCTAATAATGAGAACTATCTAGATTTTAACGGGAGGTAGGTTTTTTCTGCCTGTTTTTGATCTTTACATAAATGCAAACATTTCTTTGTTTATAGTGCCTTTTGCTAAAACTAGGTGTATCCATGTTAGTGTATGTGCTATATGATATGTGTTATGTAAAAAATTTAAACTTATTTTAATAATGATAGATATTTGGATTACTTACAATTTTTTGTTCTAAGAATAATTGCTATGAACTTTTTTGTACATGTCTTTGGATGCAGAAGTGCATAGATTTTTGTTGGATATATTCATGTGAATGAATTGATGAATCGTGGCCCATATATTCCAAAGTCACACCACTTTTAGTCTTAAGAACTGTATATGAAATTTCTTTATGTGTCATATTCTTTCCAAAACTTTGCGTTAAAAATAGCAATTCTATTGTATATGTAGGGGTACTTAACTTTCATTTTACTTTGTATTTTACTGATTACAGAGAAACTGATCATGATATCATAATTTGATTGATTTGATTATATTCTCTTATAAAATGTTTAAGTCTCTTAGTGATATTTCTATTGAACTGTCTCTCTTCTTACTTGTTCTGTGTATTTATATCACTATCTATCTTTATTTATTTATACATCTAAAGTTATTTATATGTCTAAAGTTATTTATACATCTAAACATCTTTATATATATAATTTTTACTTATATATAAATATACTTGTATTTTATTTTTCTTGTATTTATATTTGCATTGTATCTTTAAATATATTTCTATTTACATGTATTTTACTAAAATAAGTTGTATGATCAGTAGAAATTTATATTTGTATTTGAATGCTTGCACCCTAACTCTAGCAAAGACAAAAAAAAAGTATTACAGATAAGAAAGTTGAAGCAGAAAGAGGTAACAGTCTTAATCGATTTTCATGAAAATAGCTTACTCTTCAAATTTTACAAAATGAAATGACCATGTGAAGTACTGCTAGTATCACCTTCCATTTTATGGAATGAATCTATGAAAGTGAGGGATCCTGAAGCTTATGCTGATATAGTTCATGGTTAATCTGCCTCTGCTTCTATACAATTAATATATGTTATTTCTGTCTGTCTCCCCTACCAGAGTATAAACTCCAGATGATAAGGAATATTTACTTTCCCCGCTCCCCACCATTGTATCCTTAGAACACTATCTGGTACAGAAGAGGCCCTCATAAATGTTTGTTGGAAGAATAAGTGAATGTAACAGACAATAAAAATGTGTATCAGAAACAGAGAATGAAATGGATGAAGATTTTGTATCTAGAATGAGGTCTTTTGATAATTTTATTTCACTTTTTAAGCTATTTATTTCACTCTTTTTCTCTGGTAAAAATGAAGAAATTTCACTGAAAACTAAGCTCTCTTTTAACATAGTTTATTTCTCAATTCTTTATCCTACAACCTAGAAGCCACAGCACTCTTATTCTCTATCTTTTACTGTGCTAAAATATTTTAAGGCCCTCTGAAATGTTTTATAGGGCATTTCAAAGGAAATTAAAAAACATGCATGTATATAAGTATAAACTAAAAAATTAGAAATAAGTGTTTGGTGCATGTTGAGTATTCGATAACTGGCATTTAATTGGAAATGTTGTTGGACAAATGAGACAGGAACATTCAAGTGGTGATTGATGCTCATCTCAAAATAAAGTTTAAAGTCAATGGTGGAATTTAAAGCCCTTCCATCTGAAGTTGCAAAAGTTATTCCTTAAGGATATTAAAAAAGGAAGAGGAAAAAGATAAGTTTATTTCAGCTTTGATAATTCATTTCCTGAAGCAGCCAGAAGTAAAATACCACAGTTAATTTAATACACTCTGATCTATTTTCGGGCAGGTAGAGTCAGGTCATAAGAGAATGAGACAAAAAGAAAAAAACTCATTCAGACCAACTTATTTTGTCTCTCTGCCTGAGGAACTGGGTTTGAGAAAACCAGCTGAGCATATGTTTTTATATATTATACCTTGGAAAAGGAATATGAATGAGAAAAAGGCAGAACTTACTTAATAGGGTTCTACTGCAACATGATATTAGCCCTAACAGCAAATTAAATATTGTTGGGAAGTGACATATTGCCCTATTGATCCAGAAGTAAGGGAAAAATTATAAGCTTCACAGGTAAATAAATTCTGCTCTCATTGTGTTTTTCTATTTTCCCCATAAGTTCATTGAACATCCGTATAACCATTATTTTGAACTCTGTCTCTGTTAGGTTGCTTACCTCCATTTCATTTAATTTATTTTCTGGAGTTTTCTCTTGTTGTTTCATTTGTGGCATGTTTCTTTGTCTTTTCATTTTATCAGCCTCTCTGTGTTATTTTCTATGTATCAGGAATATTAGTTTTGTCTCTCAGCCTTAGCCAGATGATCTAATGTGGAAGGTGTCCTGTGTGGCCCAGTGGCATACTCTCCCTGATCCCCTTTGCTGGGAGCTCTGGATGTGATCTTTGTGTGGGTTGTGTGTGATCTCCTGTTGTTGCCAAGCATTTATAGTTGTTAGTAGATCAGTGGGTGGGATTAATGCTCAGGATGACTAATTGTGGGAATTGGCTGTGCCCACAGGATAAGAGTTGCTGTGTGGGAGCTGGTCCCACTGAGTGGGATTTGCCCTAGCAGGCTTGTGTACTTATTGCAACCCTCCTTTGTGTGTATCACTACTGGAACTAGTCAAAAGTTGCTTCGTTGTGGTTTGGTGCCAGCCACCAGATGCATTGGTTTTGTGGCTCCTTGCGAGGGGCTCCCCATAGGCCAAGGTCAGCCACTGCTTTTGATTGCTCAAGGCTAACTGGTGAGAAGTACAAAGTGATCCTCTGTTGCCTATACTGGATCAACTTCGATGTGGATCCTTAATATTATCAGATGTAGGTGTTATGATCAGTTGGATTTCAGGTGATTCTCCACATTGATTATTTTATAATTCAGTTGCAATTTCAATATGGTCCTTAGAGGAGACGAACCCTGCTTTTACCTAGTCTGCCATCTTCTGAGGGCTCCTAAATTCTGGATTAAAGCCATCAGTTATAAATACCATTCAGGCATTCAGTTTCAAATAATGTTAATTTTTTAGAATAGCCATTTTCTTTGTCAGGAAATATAAATATTTCTATAATAAATGCAATGGTTTTTATTGACAATTTAAATAGAAATATAATTTATTTTAAAAACTCTTCTGAATAAAATGGAGGTACTCTTTTATATTAAGGTAACATTTTTTATAACTGTATAAAGTTATCAATACCTTCTTTTTAGACTCTATAAAGAGGCTATTAATAGGCAGGGTATTGGCATAAAATAGGATAGTACATAAAAGAGCATAATGATCTGATAAACTGTTCTACAGCAAGTATAAAAGCAGAGTCTTTGTGAACCTAAGCTTCCAGTGGTACCCAGGACCATTTTAAAACATTCTGAGTGTGATAGCATTTTTTTTTAATTATAAAGGTTTATTTTTTCCTGATCGAAGAACTGTATCATATTTATGAATTACTCATTTGTAAATATTTAACAAATGTTTATTGAATGGCAATTCACTATCTATCTTTTCTGTCATTCATTTATTCAATCAATATAATTTTTTAAAATTTATTTTTCAACTACATCTGACATACAATATTATATTAGTTTCAGGTGTACAAGATAGTGATTAGACATTTGTACACCCTTATTAAGTGATCACCCCATCAAAAAAAAAAAGACAATCTACTGGGTGGGAGAAGATATTAGCCAATGATACATCTGATAAGGGGTTAATATCCAAAACACATAAGAAACTCATACAACATCAAGAAACAAAACAAAACAAAACCCACAACAATACAATTAAAAAACAGAGGACTGAATAGACATTGTTCCAAAAAGGACATACAAATGGCCAATAGACATATAAAAAAATGCTCAACATCACTAATCATAAGAGAAATGCAAATTAAAACCACACCTGTCAGAATGGCTATCATTGATACATCAGCAAACAACAAGTGTTGGAGAGGATGTGGAGAAAAGGAAACCCTCATGCACTGTTGGTAGGATTCTAGAGTTGGTGCAATCATTATAAAAAATAGTATGAAATTCTTCAAAAAATTAAAAATAGAACTACCATATGACCTAGTAATTCCGCATCTGGGTATTTACCTGAATAAATCCAAAATAGCATTTCAAAAAGATATGCGTACCCTGATGTTCATTGCAGCACTATTTACAGTAGCCAAGGTATGGAAACAACCTGTCCATTGACAGACAAATGGATAAAGAAGATGTGGTACATATGTACAATAAAATATTAGTCAGCCTTAAAAAAAGAATGAAATCTTACTATTTGTGACAACATGGATGGACCTAGATAGTATTATGTTAAGTAAAACGTCAGAGAAAGAAACAATATACAACTTTTGAATGTCTACTATTTACAAGCTTTGGTCTATGACCCCAATTGTATGTTATATTTTATTCTGTCTTCTATATCTCATAACCTTATTCCTCAGCTTATTCTTTTCTCTTTCTTTTCTTAATTTTACCTATCTTTTTTCCAATACTCTAATTCATGTTTCAGTTATTTTTAAACTGAAGATAAATCCAGTGACTGAGATTGTAAGTATTTTTATTGCATTTTGATTGGATAGAGCATTTCTCATTTGCACTATTTTTATTTTGAGTTTTTGCAGATATCATCAAATATTATTTCCTCAATAAACTGAAGTTTTTGAAAATTATATCTTGACATTGATATATTGGAGCATGGGAGAACAGAAATTGAGGATATAATATGCTTTGAATTGCATCATTCATGTGTTTCAGGCCCCTACAGCCATACAGAACAAAATATGATTTAGTAACTCAATGTATTACTCTGCCATAGTCTTTTATTGGTGAACGATGGGACTTGTGCAGGAAGAAATGACTTCCAGTGACTGTCTCACTATGCCCTTTTTTATTCATGGAATAGGCATGTGCCCAACTGAGCAGGGCTTTATCTTGAGCCGGATTTCCACCAAGACAATTTCCACGTGGAAGTTGATAGGGTTTTATGACTGATAGTCTCTCAAGAACATCTAAGGGCTTTTTATAAGGGAAGAATTACTTGGAAAATCTTCTTTATTTAAAAATACTTTCTTGAAATTCAGAATGTTAAGCCTAGGAGGACATGTTTTTTGATTCTACAGAAGTACTTAGTTCACATTAAATAATTTAAAGATCTTTGGCTTAATGTCAACTAAATACTCATTCTTGTTCATGGTACTGAGCTTATATTTGATTCACAATATAACATGTTTCTCTCATCCTCAAGGTCATTACACTATGCCACAATCTCAGAATATCAGGAAGTAAGAGAATAGGAAACAGCTACAATTTTTGTTATCGTCCCTTGCATTGTGTTTTTGTTTCTCTTCTGGAATCCTGAATACTTGTTGCAGGAAAAGAAAAAAAAAAGTCTGAGTTTATTTTGGGACAAGTGTTGGCTCCATTTCTTTTTCTTGCTTTGATTTTCAAAGGTTTCCTCTCAGTAATTTTAGGGGTCCTTCTACAGGTATGGCAATAGGACATAACTTGTCTTCATTTCACACTGGTCACCTCTGTTATGCTCCATGTCCAAACCTGCATGACCCTTACAGAAAACAGTTCTGTGCACTCATCGAGGCTGGACATAAACGTTTTTGTCTTGGTTAGAAGATTCTTTACCAAGTTTTAAGCTTCCACAGATGGCACTATAGATCTCTACTATTTTGGGAGCCTGTGGAAATCTAGTCTTCTCCCTGAGATCTCAGAAGTAATCAGAACTTACCCTCTGGTGTTTCTGCCATTAACCATATTGTGACCCTCCCACGCTATAAGCAACAGGCTGCATATCTTTCACTTCTCCTTTCCAGTGTATTTCCCTTAAAGCAGCCTAGAATTCACTAACTTCATCTAGCAACACTGCTCTGAGGCAAGGGAACATAGGTGTGTGATGATAGAAAAAGCTACCTTTTATCCTGTCTTTCTCCAGAGTTATCTGGAACGGAAATATGACCTTTTTACAGATTTTACCATTTTCTCATTATATTGGGATTTCTACAAAAAGTTTTATGTAGCTCATCTTAGGTTTATCCCCAGTCACCATTCTCATTAGTTAGCATTTAAACGCTCATCATTACCATTAATAGAATGCTTGTTATGTGCATCCCACCTTACTAAGTGCTTTTTATTATTAATTTTTAATCTTCATAACAAGTCAATGAAATAAATATGACTGTTATTCCCATTATAAATATAAATAAACCAAGGACAAGGGATTTTTGGTAGTTTATCTAAGAATTCATAACTAATAAGTGATGGTGAAGGGAACCTGTGCATTTATTCATTGCATTAGATTTTTTACCCTAATTTTTATCAAGTCAGTAGTAGAGATTTGAACCAAATCTTGAATCAAAGAACAAGATAAACTACACTCTCATTACTTTGGAACTTCGAATGAATATACATCTTTGTTTTGTTACTGAACCATGATTGAAACACCCACTGAAACAGTTTAAGCCAGATGCAGACTAAATACTTCCTAAATTTATAGAGATGAATAATGAACATCAAATTAAACCAACCCTATTTGGTTTGTTTCTTTGTACCCAAGTCCTAAGAGAAAGATCATTCTCAGCTGTATTCACAGAAAAATAATTCTCTAGAATTTTGCCAGTTCTAAAGCTGGGAGCCAAGGAGAATCATGAAAGAAGGTTCTTCTTCCCCCCTTAATCTGGGAGCATACCTTGTTGCCTTCTGTAAGTTATAACTAGAAACACAAACTCATCATATTATTTTTCTTTATGTATAAACATTTATTAAAAGTTTTAAGAACTTTGAACATCATCTCAGGCAGCCTTCATGTAAATGTTCTATTATTAAGTTTCCCCAGCTGCATATTAAAATCTTGGTGGTCCACAGAGGTATATCTGTGCTCCAGCTGCACTGTGTAACAATAGTGGCAAATTTTGAGGTTTAATTAAAGAATATTTATCATAGCTGCATGTCACGGGAATGTTGGATGACAAAACCCTGGTGTTGTGAAATTAATTACATCACCATAGTATACTCCATGAATGTGGAAAACTTGAACCCACAGAAATAACTCATCAATCTTCACAAGCTCTCCTAAGGTAAGGAAGTTATTGTGTGTGTGTGTGTGTGTGTGTGTGTGTGTGTGTGTGTGTATGTGTATAACAAGCCTTCAAGAAGTAAGCTCCTAAGAAATTTTTTCCTCATTGTAACAACTGTTTATGTTGCAAAAATAAATTAAAACTAAGGAAAACTAAATGTTAACAAATGCAATTTTTAGTAAGCCTCATCTTTAAATCTCTGTAAAAATATCTTTCAAATAACCTGAGTTACAATTTTTAGCTTGTATTTATTTTATGCTTCTTATGGACCACACATACACTGAGAGCCTTGTCTTCTTTAATAGCAAAAGAATTCTAATTTTTTATGCCACTATATCTATTTTGTAGATGAAGAAACTGAAACACATATTGGTTAAGTAATATACTAAAAGTTACCCAGTTGTTAATGGTAGAATCAGGTTACAAATTCAAGCTCTACCCATTAAAACTTACTGTCTATGTTATCAAGAAAAAACAACAAGTAAACTAGAAAAGTTTCCAGGAGAGAGAAGATGCAAAGAAACCTGATGAGGTATTAGTGGTAGAATATTTAAAGTGCTTATGTTTCAGATGATTGCCTTATGTCTGAAATTATTTCATATTTTATTCCCTTTGAAATCCCTCAATAATGTGTAAATCAGAGTGTAAACATGAAAAAATTATATTGTTGAAAAAGTTATGCACTGATAGTATAATTCAATTTTGATAATTATTATGATTAATAACATAATCTCTGTACAACTAATGACTCAAAAAGAGGTGAAAACGGTGAGCCAGTGTATTATGGCACAGTTATACTTTTTCACCTGAGCAATGAGTTATAGGAGTTTAAATACAATGAAATTTTTAGTTTCACACAACATTGAAAACATAGCTATTTGGTGTAGTCAGCATCACTGACATACTTTTTTTTTCACAGTTGATGGATATTAGCCTATCACTTTCCTTGTACTTAGCACTTCCTTTAGTTACAGTATACAGAAAAGTTACTGGCCTCACCAGTATTGGACTCAAGATTTCATTCTTTCTGGCAAAAAGTATTTATAGTAGCCCATGACTCACATTCGGGGTTGCCCAGGATGTCCTTAGTGATTGTCTCCAGGTCCATTCTGATTGCTCAATGCCTATACTATTCCTGCTATTAAATAGTCACATTAACCTCCACTTTTAGTTACAATAATATGAAAAATATGATGCATACAATTAAGACACTTGAGGATAACATTCTCTCTAGGCATCTATTATAATATTTAACATATTTTTAGAAATTCAATGTCTACTTTTTCCCTTCCGTGACACTCAAAAAATCTCCAGTAAAGTGGTGGAAACAAGAAAGTATAAAATGGCAACCCATTAAGCCTCTCAAAATTGTAATATAAATATATGAAAGTAGTAATAATGGTAGAAACTCAAGAGGACTAATATATTCAGTAAATTAATACCATGCAACGACTTATTTCTACAATCCAGTCATAGTTATGACAGAAGTAGAGTTTGCTTTTGGCAGGAAGATATAGGCTCTGGTAGTAAAAATGAGTAACCTTACTTTTTTATGGCTTTATAATGTTTGATAAGTCAGTTTAACAGATGTGACCTCTTCTAATCCTATAACAACAGTATATTTTAGTGACGGGAGAACAGAGTTAGCTATTGGTAAAACCAGGATGCAAAGCTGTGTATTCTGAATCTGTGACCAGTTTCATTTTCACTATAGCATGATGACAGAAATTGAAATAAGTTGTGATCAGAAAAAGGAAGAAGATACAAATTCACTAAACCTGATTTTAATCATGAGGGAATCATGACCATAGAACAAAAAGGAAGTGACAATTATAAGATAAGACATACACAATTTGCTTTTGAGATCAAGAAGAGGAAACCTACTTTAGCCCATAAAGATTATAAAATAATCATTAGATATTCAATTTGAGTACTTTGAAATTTTTGCTGACTCTACATCAAGATTCATGTTTTATTGCCAACACGGGACACACACATATAGGCAAATATAAATGTAGTATTAAAAGAAAGAGAAGCAACAATTATTGAATACCTATCATGTTCTACTAACTAGAAATTTTATAAACAAATATTCATTTAATCCACACAGCTGTAAAAAAGCATTACTAAAAAAAAATATCCAATGTAATCATAGCTCCCAATTCTGTGAATAATATTCTGAGGACTATTTTTATTAAGATACCATGTTTGATTGAAATAAATATATATTTAAAAGTTCTTGAGTACAATGTTTTCTCTCTATATATCCAGTGCATTATAGTTGTCACTTATGTCATTTATATTCTATTTTTACTGATCTTTTCTCAATCCATCCATTAATCGCAAAATTGTTTATAGATTTATCTATTTCTCCTTATAGTTTCCTCAATCTTTTCTTTATATAATCTAAATTTATTAGAATATTTATATCTTTCTCATGAACTGAATATTATAATTTTGTAGTACAGTTGACCTTTGAACAACTCTGGAGGTAGAAATGCTGACCACACTTGAAGTAAAAAATTTGCATATAACTTTTGACTCCCTTAAAACTTAACTACTAATAGCTTGCTATTGACCAAAAGCCTTACTCATAACATAAAGAGTAGATTAACATATACTTTGAATATGTATTGCATATTATTACAATAAAGTAAGTAAAGAAAATGTTATTAAAGAAAATCATAAGGAAAATATATTTACAGTAATTATTTAAAAAAAAAAACCCTGTGTGTAAGTGGACCTGCTCAGTTCAAACCCTTTTTGTTCAAGGGTCAACTGGATACATCACTCATAATGCTTAAGACCCAACATGCTCTAGCTTTTCAAATATTTTTTTACTTACTTTTCCATTTTTTTACCTTACTGTGTTATGTCATGTGAAAAGAAGTTTTATAACTTCTTTATCAATTCTCATTTTTTTCCTTATTGTACTGTCTGTAAAATCCAGTAAATTATTAAATAAAATAGTTTTGAGTCATGCTTTTATTCTTAAGTATATTGACTTTTTTATTGTATATTAACTTTTTTTGTTGTATATTATAGTATTTCACTATTTTTTTCTTTTTTTTTTCCTCTATTATTCAATTTGAAATTTTCTGCTGACATATGCTTGGTTAGTTTTTCTATTGGGTGACAGCCACTGTAAATGTAAAATTGTAGAGATAATTTGAGGTTCTGTATAATGTGATCTTCCTCAGAAGTTTAATTAAATTTGCTTTGCCAGCCTGTTAGCCTAAGGGCCATAATCACCTTAATCAAGTAAAGGATTAAGTAATTGGAATTGGAGTGTTAGTCCCAGGGAAGACTGATCTGTTTCCAGTTCTTTCTCATTTCAAAGCATCTAGGCCGTATGAGATCAATTTAAAATTTGAGTTGTTCCCAGGGACTTTTATCTATAACAGGATTGGTACCTCAATTTTTGTTCTCCCAGCCCCATTAGTAAGAAAAATGTTTTGTGAATTTTCATATATTGTAAACGCTTGTGCAATGGCAGCTCTTATTAGAGCTTGTGTTAATATCAATGTCGGACACTTCATAAGTACTTTCGGTTTACTCTTAATTAGATGAATGCTCTGACTTTGGCTGCAAGGTTATTTCTAGGCCCTACTTAGGTGAGACTGCTTACATTTTGTTCCCTGGAAAAGACTATCTCAATAATTGATAGAACCTAATCTGCATTTGACAGGCTTCACAGAATTCAACTTTGAAAGGCTTGGGGAAACAGGATCTGACAAATGGGATAGGGTGGAAGTTGGCTTTATAACATTTTAAATGTACATAGTTATGTAAATGCACATAGTTATGTGTTAAAAAGCAACATTTTTTCTATTGAGCTCTGTGTTCAGAATAGAAACCAAAGCAAATTAAAATTATGTAATGAAGCAAAGATGTTTTTCTCAGCCAGGAAATCATTTGCCTTGTTTTCTTCCCCCATGATGATTCACATCAGAAGAAAAGATGTAAAACTGCTAATATGAAATTAGCCAATTAGAAACAGAATGTTTGAACCCATCAGTTTATATGTGTTGCTTCCAGTTGCTTTCCTGTTTGTTTTAAAAAATATTTTGGCATAGAAAAAGCTGTCATTGTCTTCTACTCGATTCAATCTTACATTGGCTTCTCAAAAAAAAAAAATGGTTAAAGCTAAATGTCCCATCCTATCATTTTTCTAAAAAAATAAGCTAGTGGTAAAGCCTTGTGTTTATTCATGTGATGATATATCTCCTTTATATATTTCCCATCTGCCATCTTAAGCAAATTTATTTTCCTTATAATTTTTATAATGGTAGGTAGTCAAATTCTGCTAATTATCTATGGTTATATACAAAATGGAACAAATTATTTTATATCTTAAAATTACAAATTTAAACATCTACAGATCTTTAAAGTCTATAATGTCTATATTGATATCACATTGGTGATATCACTTTGCCCATAAGTATTTATCAGGTTGCATTCCAACTAGTTACCCTCACATTTCAAGGATGAGACAACTTTTTTTTTTTTTTTTTTGTAAGATGTTAAATCTAATTTAAGTTGGAGAAAACTTATCTTTAAACTAATGGACTACTGGTGTGGAACTCTTACCAAGAAGAAAAATACGGCATCATAAGACAAATATTTCATGTCTGTTCACAGTCCACTATTTGAGCTGTGGGTGTTGTAGTCACTGACCACAGTACACTTAGTCTAACAGTCCTCTTTGGAGTATTCTTAAATCTCTATAACTGTCATTTCACATATACCCTAAATTCAGATGAACATTGCTAACTGCTTTCTACACTTGTGTTTTTATTTGGATAATTGATTGCTACTCAAGATCACATAACTTAAGTCAAAGTCATCATATTCCCCATCAACAAATGCAGTCCAACTTTTTCACTTTTGTTTCTAGCTATTCTACCTATATTAAAGTCAATAAGCCTTTCTGGGCATAGTTATGTGTAAGGCACAAATCATTCTCTAAAGAGAATGTGTTATCTATGTCTCTCATGATGTAGCATACAATTTTAAGTTATAAGGTCAGCTTCTTCTCTAATTGATGGGTTTGGAAAATAAAGCAAGCAATTTTCATTCTCTGGAATGTAGAATCTCAAAGATTTATCTTGTCACAGGGCACATGGTTCTTGAAAAATCCAATTATTTTTCAGAGTGTTTGTGGTACATATGAAAATGTCCAGGGTCCTTAAGATGCAATTATAATTGATCAAGGAGCACTGGTGATTTTCACACGTGGGCAAGATCACAGCTATTGGATAAAGATCTCCATGATTTTTATTCACCAGTGATTATAATGGCATGAGATTCCCTGTTCTTGTTCAGGTAGAATGTGGTGTTTAATACAAGTAGTGCTTCACTCATTCACTAACCAAAATTAAATAAAATTTTTAGTGTCATATATTTGATAATTTTTCCTCTTAATTAGGGCAGCACTTTCTGTGTCCACATGGAAATTACTTAGGAGTTTGTACTCCTACAATGAACTTCATTTTTTTTTTTAAATCTACTAAACAACATTGAGTTAAATCTTAACTATATTCAAGGATTCTGCCTCTAAGTAAATTTTCTCTCAATTAGCATTCCACTTGTAAATGTGAAACAAAAAGAAAATAAAAATTATTAATTAAGAGATGATTTCGAAGCCATTAATTATTTTTCCTGGAGCAGATTATGAAATGTTGCTATAAACTAGATTACAAATTTAGAATTCTTTTGAGAAAATGTAAATCCATCATAAAAATATAAAACCAGAACCACTTTTCACTTCAGGAGTTTAATACAGTATATTGTTCTGTCAAAAGAAAATGCTTGGAAGAAATGGCTAAATTTATGTACTAAAAGAAATTTCACAGTTTATTTCTCTAGTTTCAAATACTTCAATTTCCTTTCTTTTTCCCTCTCCTGGTGATCAAAATCAGTGAAAAGTGTCAATAATAATAGAGGCATTTGCACTGCTGCAAATTTTTAAGTGGAAACTCTTGCCAACAAACCCAGCTGTACTGTGATCTTTTACTGCTGTCTCATTTCACTATTCAACAGCTTCTTTCTCTCTTTCCTTGCTTGGAAATATGTAGTGAGAATTTCAGATCTCAATATCTATTTTAGTGTTTTAAAAATCACATACAGTTGCCATGATAAGGAAATTTTAGATAAGCAACAACAGAGAAGCGGGGGGGGGGGGAGTCCATGTGGCATCAGTTTAATTATTTCCACATCCAAAGCATAAGCAAGGATCCCATTTGCATGAAATCTGTTAGAACAATGATCACTTCTGCCAGACATTATTAAATGATTGTGCAAGCTAAGCAACTCCATAAGATGTCGCTGCAGAACTAAGACCTCAAAGCACTAATAAATAGACCAAGTAAATCTTGAGAATTGTGATAAATTTTTAAAAATCAAGCTTTTTGAGAATTTTAATAAGCTATTGACTTCAAGACCCTTATTATAAAAACAACATAACTAATTTCCTTTTACTGATACCTTATTTGGTTTTTCACTTAATGTTTAGACATTTATTATACAATAGACAGGGCAAAACTTATGTTTGCTTATTATGAAAACAAAAGTATTTGTTAATATATTATTTTCAATTATTTTTTCTTTTTTTATGCAATAAAACCAACAATGCTAAACCGGCAAAATAAAAAAAAAAATGTTATGCATATAGAAAACTTTTAGAAGTTTTTTACATGTCCTATTCCCTGTGAAGTTGGTGAGTGAGTTGTAGAATCATCCCCACTTCATCAACCAGAATTTGTTCCCAAATTTAGGCAGAGATATGACTCAATGTGAATACTAATTTTAGTCATTATTTTTCATGAAACACTTCCTTTGGCACACAGAAGACACTGAATACATTTCTTTGTATGTCTTCTCATGAATTCATACACATCATAAGCAGCCCTTTCCTAAATATGTATGTATGAATCTCTTTATTTTTTGACTTTGCTTACTCTCTACTGAACAATAAAACACCTCTTTTCACCATCCCATTTCAAAGTGTAACAAACCTACTTTAAAAAATTTTATAAAGAAGTTTTCATAGTTTCTCTTCTATTGACCTATTTAAGGTTGTTTTACATCAACTCTATTCATCAGGATTCCTGATTGCAAACCATTAAGGAATATCCTCTAATTAACATAAGCAGGAAAGGAATTTATTGAAAGGACAACAAAAGATTACAGAAAGGTAAAAAATCTGGCCTAGGTGGGAACGGTCACAGAAGAGCCAAGTAGAGCAATAGCCTCTCAGGACACAGCCACTGACCCTAGAGCTTCTACACCACCTTTCATTGCCATCCTTGGACTTTCTCTGCCATTCTTCCAAACTTCTAAGCACTGTAGTTATCCAAAATAATCTCTAAAGAAACCTGCCTTTAAGCAATATCTAAAAACATCGTGCTTTGAGTGGAAACCTATGCTTGGCTATTCTTAGGTAACATGAGAGACTGAATGTAAAAGCCAACTCTTAATTTTCCATAGATAAACAGGATATAAACCCGAACTTCTGTCTCTGATACACACTTCCCAAAGTTCCCACCTGATAAAATAGTAAGGAAAAGAAGGAATATTGAATAAGAGATTACTTGACATAATAGGACAAAGAAATAAAATGGAAATTTTTGACCACTCTGTGGCTCGAACACTAAGTCTCCTGCTAAGACACCTACTTGGTAAGAGGCTCTTGAGCAACTGAGAATTCTGAATAAACACCAAGGCTTAAGAATTTCTGTTACATGTTTTAGTCTTCCATAGCAAGCATTCATTATGGTGTAGAAATAAAGGCAATACAAAAATTAATAAAGGTTAGAAGGAACCTGTGTTTCATCTCTTACACTTTTGAGGGCCATTTCAAGTTTTTACCTCTCAGAAGCTAGAGTTAGAGCAAATTACACTAGTAGTAGATCTGTGGCTAGAGCTAATACTAGTGCGATTGTGCTCAAACTCTAGCTTCTGGAAGGTAGTGTGAAAGGATATTATTCTCTCTGAAAAATGTCTGAATAGGCTTCAAACTACTATGTTTTGAAGACCCATAATACTAAAGTAGACTGAGGATAGGAATTCAAAAATTAATTTTATCTCCATAATCTCTTCTTATATTTGATAAAACTAGATCATTTAACTCCAAACATTTTTTGAGTTTTATTTTATATAGAATTCAACAACATTTTATTTGTAGATAACTGTTTATAAATATTTTAAAGTTATTAAGAGATTTCAATGATAAAAAGACATTACATTTCTATATTTATTATACAAATTATTTACAATTTAAATATAGTGAGTTCTGAAGGTTAAATTCTTTCATAAACACACTATGAGGATATGGTAGGGCTTTATCATTACTATCTAGAGCTTCAGAAAAAGAAGTTCTCCTTCTGCCTATGAGTTTTAAAATGGCTGGTGTTCTTACTGTAGTTTTAACCAAGTTCACCTATCTATTTACGGTTTGGACAAAAATGAGCTCAAAAAATAAAATAAATTATTTCAAGAGATTTGTTCAGTCTTTAATTTTCTCACTGGAAGAATATATAGAGAAAAATTCATTGAGGTTACTTAATTTCTAAGATTATATATCACTATGGAAAGAGTAAAATAGATAACGCTCCCCAGGTAAAAAGTAGCAGCACAAAAATTCTTTATGTATTATACCTTCTTTTTGTCTTTTATTTAAATGTCTTACAATTAACAATTGATCTTTGATTATATAGATCTTCCTTTTCTGACAGGAGGGGGGGTTATATTTCCCTTCTTTAAAAAAAAGGGTAGAAATAACAGTATTACATTGTATTCTTTAAATATAAGACTCATGTTTTCATAAAACTATGTTTGAGTCATTTTAAAGTCTTGCTTGTTTTTCAAAATAGATAAGAAATAATTGCTTAATGTTTCCTTATTCAAGATATTCACATTTATACATCTGTATTTTTACTACATACATCATTTTTGACATAAAAATATAAGCATTGCAAATTTGTCTTAATAATTCTTATCTAATTTAAAATAAAATGTGCCATAGAAATTTGATATAAAGCATTAAGAAAAAATATGTCTTCTAATTGCATGGGAGAATAGAAAAACTAACAAATATATGAGTTGAAATTATTAGTGCATGAAGCATAGAAGTGATGCTGATCGGTTGACGGACCTCCAATTTCACACTGCTATAGTACATTCTTTGGTAAATTTAATAGAAGAACCAACCAACCAGAAGCAATCTAACACGGTCAAACAAACGTCTGTTTAATAGATGCTGGTTTCTTAGAAAATGTTAATAACAATGCCACGTGTTAAGTTTCTGCAGAGTCAGGAGTTAACATGATTATGTTCCTGTGGGTCACCACATGTTGTCCTTGCCATCATCATTGTTTCTTGCAGAAATAAAATGCCTAAGGGTTACCACAGGCTGATAGACATAGCATGCCAAATTACACGCTGCATCACACCATCTGCCAAACCACAGATTAGGATGCTGCAACACTGCAGAGAAAAAAAAAAAAAAAAGTCTTCTGATTCTGACTATTTTAGAGAAGACAGGTTTTTTGGATCTACTATCTGGAATTATTTTTATGGAACTGATGATAAAGTATACATGACAGGGTGTGAGTACCAATGAAATCCTAATTAGGAGAAAAATACAAAAGCCCAGCCCTGAAGAGCTCACTAAGTTTAATGGAAGAGAGTATAAATTCAGCTACTGGCATTTGTTCTATTCTCATTTTTAATTAGCATCAAGGAGTTTAATTAGAAGTATAGCATATGAGAATCACAGGGAATGCAACAGCTAGAAGGGACTAAAGAGTTCTCTAGCACAGCTGCTTCATTTTCCCTATAAGTCAGGAAAGATGTGGGGAAAATATGGGACTCCCAAGGCCTAGCAAATGCAGAGCCCAAATGAAAACATGTGTGTTTGTGGACTTGTAGAAACATGCACACATACAGAGAACATTCATGAAATAGAGTTCTCTTATTTAAGAATTGTCCTCTTCTTGCAGGTTGTGATGAGATTAAGACTAAGCAAGGAAATCACATAGATCACAAAGATTCTTATCAGTGTGCTGTTTTCTGTCTACTCAGAACCTCTCCATAAAATATGATGCAACAAATCAAATGGTCCTCATCACTTAATTTGTTTATTTCTCCAATAAATATTTTTGAGCAACATATGCACCAGACACTTACAACTTATACTAGGTAAAAAATAAAATGTGCAGGGAGCAAGGAAGAATGGGGGATGTTCTACACCACAGAAAAACTTTTCGATTTAAAGAATGTCTAGGTATCTTATCACATGTTCTACTTTAAGCAATGTACCAATTAATCATTTCTACATCATGAAATCAAGCTCCTTCCAGTAACTGCTGACCTGAGAGTATTAATGAGTCACTACATTCTTGAGCAAAGAGTACTAATCTAAGAATTAGTTCTGTATTTCAGTCTTAGTTCTGCTAGAATATTAGCTGAGTGTAAAAGATCGAATCTCTTAATATTAGTCCACTTGTCTAAAATTTTTTAAAAATGAAATTATACAATATTAAGAACTTGTATATCTCTAATATTTGTTTTTATTAATTGATGTGTTTATACTTAAATGGAACAGGGTAGCCAAAGTGACATCAGAATGTGAGGGCCTCAAGATGAGACTTTTTGACATGACTTACCAAGATTCTCAGGTTCTAATTCTTTGTTTAACTATTTTTTTTGTGCCCATATTTCTTGTTCTTTACTTTGAGAGAATATGCTGAATGGTATGCTCAGGAATAATTTGAGTTCAATTTCAGATTCTGGAATTTATTTTATTAAATCAAGTAATGACTTTGATGAGAAGATAACTAACAGAATTGCTTTCATACTTTTTTTTCAAATAGAAAATTAAATAAATTTTTCAGGTGATCTATAAATTACATAGAAAGAAGCCAATTGCAAGCAATTTCTCATGTAGTTCTAATATTTATAGCTTATAAAGTAAAACCAAAGATGAAACTGTCTTCTATAATAAAAGGTAAAGAGTAAATTCAACAGAATGTGTTGACTACCTGCCATGTACTTGGCACTCTACTCACATTGTAGTAGAGACAATAATTGTTAAGATCTATGTAGCAGAGACAATAATTGTTGCTATCTACATGCATTTACTATAATCCAGGCACTGTTTTAAATTAATTACACGTATTAACTTATTTAATCCTCTCAATCCTATGAGTCTATGATGTTTTCAGTATATGTATATGAAGCACGGAACCATAAAAGAAATATCTATTCAAATATCAGATGATATTTCGGAAGTTATACTTAACTAATCTGGTTTTGATGTAGGCAACTCTCTAGAAATGGAGTAGATGGGTTTTGGGAGTATTTAGAGAAAAATACTAAATCAATAAATTAATGTGTTCCTTTTACAAATAAAGCCATAAACTAAAAATGTTAATGAGTTATATCAAATGTTCTATCTCCAATGGCTTTTGAAATTATGTTAATTTTTTGAAGCTACTATGTTAATTTAATACTAGGTTTTTGGTTTAATAGCAAATACTGATAATAAAAAGAAACGTTCACATTGATGAAAAATATAAAATTTGGAGGCATTCTTGTTTTTGTAGAAAGGCTTGTAAAAAAAAGTCTGTTAGATTCATGACAGCAAAGAAAGTGAATATAGGAAAGAAACTAATTTTTGTTACTATTAGAGCATTTCCAGTTTAATGAGTGAAAAATATATTTAGAAGTTCGAAAATAATTTCAGAAAAAATAATGAATAAAAGATAATAGAGACATTGAGAAAAACATTATGCACAAAATAATGCTTATAACTGATTTTTTTTAAAAAAGAAATACTACCTTAAGTGTGTATATAACTTAAGCTGACTGAATTTAATTTAAAATTCTTATGGAAAAATCAATTAGCATTCATTACAAAACTTATGGAAGAGGTAATTGAAGAATCTGTCACATGAAAGGCACAAATAAAAGGAGAAAATAAAGAACTTTATCCATTAAAAAATAATGTAACATGATGTCATAAATATAAGAGAAAAAAACAAAAAACAGTAGGATACAAAATTAAAGAAATTAAAATATTATAGGCATATTTTACCTATAAATAAAAAATGTATCAAATTCTAAAGTATGTAACAAAAATTTAAAATGGTTTTTAATATTTAAACATTCTTAATATCTCTAAAATCATTATAAACTGTACAGATGTAAATAAATTCTGTTAAACAATAAAAAAAGTAAATAAACTCATCATCAGAGCCTTTGATTGCCAATTTTGTTTGAGCCTGCCAAAAATAGCTATTATTATGTTCTCAGTAAGCAAGAAATTTATTAAAACCATTAAATTTTGAGAATACATATGTATTGGTTCAAGTTGCTATAAAAGAATACTACAGAGTGGATGAGTTAATCATCAGAAATTTATTTCTCACAGTTTGGAATGCTAGAAAGTCCAAGATCAAGGTGCTGGCAAATATGGTTTTTGGTAAGAGCTCTCTTCCTAGCATACAGATACCTACTTTCTTGCTGTGTCCTCACATGGCCCACAGAGAGCTCTAGTGTTTGTTTGGGTTAGGGCTCTGTCCTTATGACTTCATTTAATCTTTATCACCTTCTCACAGGTATATTCTATTTCCAAATACAGTCACATTGGATGTTAGGCTTTGACATATAAATTTTGGAGAGACATAATTCAGTCCAGAGCAACACAAAAATTTGGAATTGTATCACATGACTTTATATCATGTGCCTCAGGCCTTTTCTAGTTTTTCCATTAACCTTTTGATAAATGAGAAACTCTAGTGTTATTAATTTTACTTGAAAAATGGGTTATAAAAAGAAAAAGTTATTAGGAAAAACCAAACTTCCAGTCAGATTGATATTTGATAAATTCAATTTGATTTTAAGATCTGACACTATTTTTTAAATACAAAAAATTAAAATTGCATAAACCCATTCCTTTTTTATTTTATTCTAAGGAGAACTCTGAAGTAGATCAACATGTCTCATGGAGAGATGAAGAGCAAGCTATAATGTGGCCCAGAAAAGAGTAATGAGCCCAGAACTGTGGAGGCATACCTACTTGAACATATTTAAATTATTCACCAGTCTCAACCATGTTATCACTGAGCACAACTTCTCTGGGTTAATTTAAGTGTCAAATATATCCTAGTTTCTACTCTTGCCCTCTTAAAACAAATTGTCAGAGTAATCTATTAAAAATGGAAATCAGGTCACATGCCTCTTTGCTTTAACCTTTCCAGTGACTTCTCATAAAATGAAACTGTTGAAACTGACTTATAAAGCCTACATAAACTAATGTATGCCTACCTTTATTAGCTTATGTATTGTTGCTCTTTCTTACCCATGATGCTTATTAGGCAGATCTCACCTTAAAGTCACCTTTTTAGAGAGGCATTTCTTGACCAACAATCCTACAATGTCATTCACTCAAAGTTTATGATAGCTTACTATTTTAATTATCAGCATGAAGGACAGCACTTTTCGAAGGATTATTATTTGTGCATTTATTATCTGTACTTGTCAGCTTTGCTGTGGTAACAAACAATCCCAAGACACAATGGCTTAAAACAACAAAGGGTTATTTCTTTACCACATTACATGTATACTGCTAGTGCATACAGTTATACTCCAGGTTTAGTCTTTTTCTTGGTTATAGCTGTTTCACAAGTTACTTCACTCCAGGCCCCAGGCTGAAATCATATTAGTTATGCAGATATATGTATTCTTATGCTAGAAGAAGAAACTTGTGACATTTAAAACTGCTTGAACATGTTGTGTACCATGTCCACTCACATTCCACTTTCCAGAACAAGTTACATGGCCAAGACCCCAATCCACTCAATAAGGGTATATACATATATTCTTCCCATGGGGGACATGAGCAAAGTGACATGGCAATAAGTGGGAATGTACAATTCTCTTAAAAGGAACAGGAGAATAAAAAAGTGAAATCAACATGATGATCTACAACATACTGTTTTCACCACTTGAAGCAAGTTATTTTTTTCTCTTGGTCATTGCTCTAGCTCTAGACCCAACAGTAGCTGATGTAAATATTTCTTTAATAAATACAAATATGGGGAATAAATAACAAATATATGCATAAATATTTATGTGTTTTCATCATCTTATAGTCCATCAACTCATTATCCCATTGCCAATTAACTATATATGGATTTATAGTGGCTTCATGTTCTGCCTCACTAATAGAGAATCTTTACTTTCAACTGGAGAGTGAAAATCAGTATGGGCAGAAGATTTTAGGATGAAAAATTCAGTTAAACTTGTTATCATAAATTGTTTATTAAATGGAAAATACAATCTGGTAAATAAACCATTGTAAATGGACATTACAAGTCTACTCTAATTTGAAGAAAAAAGTAAATCATATTAGCCTGTTGTATACAACTGACAATAATATAACACAAAACTGATCTGAATTAAAAAATAGCCCATGTTCACTGTAATGTGATTTAATGTCAACTACTTACACATAAAGAACTATTTAGCCTATGGAGTAAAAAAAAAAAAAAAGTATATTTAACAAAGGTGCTTATTACTTTTAACAGAGAGAATAAGGGTATATAATCTTGACAAGAGTTAAGATTCATGTCTAATACCTCCCTCTTATAGTCAGCTGGACTTGTTCATAAATAATGTTTGCTTATATAATTATCTTTGAAAAACTCTACCCTGGGCCAACAAAGCCACCTAAAATTTGTCAGATCTTGTGTCTTCAAGAAAAAACCAGTTGCCTCTGGATTATACATATTTTATTAGGTATAAACTTAACAAAATAAATAAGAAAGGAAGGAAGGAAGGAAGGAAGGAAAGAAGGGCAAAAACACAAAAAGATGAACACAAAGCACACCAAACTTTTTTTCAAATCTTACCTCAACATAGAAAAAATAAATTAAAAATCTGAATGTTATTTGCTGCCTGGAAATAGGATGTAGTCTGGATAAAAAAAAAAAAAGATTTAATATTTAGATTCTATAAAAAATAAGAACCAATCTCTTCTTTATGTAACTTCTAAAAAGTTGATGTTATAAACTGGGTTGTCAATATTTTTTTTCCAACACTTCTAAATAGATTGAGACAAGCACACAACTTTTGTAATTTCTATGTGGCTTAGCTCTAGTAATATAAATTCACCTCTTCGGATTTCTCATTTCAACTTCTTTGTAATGTTATTTAATAGGAAAAGTGAAGAGTTTCTACTTACTCCTCTCTCTTGTGTTGAAATCTGTATTGAAATCAAATGTTTTGCTGACTGAAATCATGAAAATGTGAGTTATTGGGCTTGTGATCAATAATGGGAGTGGGCCGCTTTTGTTTGACCTGTTAAAAATTCTAGTAAAAAACGTATTCCATGATTCTGTCAATGGAGAAAGAAATTCACAGTGCAACTGAATGTCTGGTTGAGTAGCTTCCTTCACATTTGACGAGTAAAAATTACATTGTAATTTCCTGATAAAATATTTAAGAATATTATTTCACAGTTTTTTCAACTATTCTTTTATTCACAGATCTTTGTAAGCAAATTGACACAAAATTATTTTATAAAAAGTTAGTATTAGTCTTTTAAAAATAATTTAAGTTGTTTCTAAATTGAGCTTTATTCACATATACATGGATAAATATGAAGAACGAGAAGAGAAATAAACATTTTTGAGTTCGTGTTATAGGCTGGGCACTTTTGCATAGTCTACATCATTTAAACTTCAAAAAATTCTCATGGTTAGGTATTTTTAAGTTTTATTTTTGCAGATGAGAATAATGAGGCTCAGAGAAGTAACGTTATGGAACTACACTAACACTAGCCTAATCAAGTCTCCACATTTCCTACTGACAAGCATTTTGATGATCTTAGGAGAAACGAGTTGGTAACTATTTATAGCCCTTGTTCCAAATCTTCTATGCTACATCAACACAGCTTACTGTAAGGTACTCATTGATAGCAAACTTGTGTCTTCTCCACATTGTTGCAGAGAAAATAAATTTTTTAATCTTCTCTAGATTACTATGAAGATACATTACCTCCCATTCACCAAAGAAATGTGGCTCATAAGAATGAAAGAGAAACAAACAAGTAAAGAACATAAATGTGATCAGCGTATTTAAATCAATTGGAAATATTTTGACAAATATTCGAGAAGCCATAAGAGCAGTAACAGAAATGTTCATTAGCTTTTCAGAGCATTTCCCTGTTTTGTCACTCTTAATAGATGATGAAGTAAGAAAGTGGAATAGACTAGGAATAGTAAGTGGTAAAAGTGAGTAGCACTTATCACTGCTGAAGTATTGAAGTGAAGTTATGGTGATGAGCAAGGCCTGGAGTAGAATAAGATATTGAATGAGGCTCTGAAAATATATTATACCATGATTGCTAAAGTGGTATGCAACAAACAGAATGCCGATGTGCTGGCACGTAGATGTGCTTGTACGGAAAGCAAGGGACAGAACTTCTGCAATGCTTATCACTTAAAGAAGAATCTTTTCACTTATGAGACTATATTCTTCTATCCCCAAAGGTAGGGTAAGTTGGAAAACTACAAATGGGTCTTTCAGTTTTTCCATGACTTTCAAATAATAGGTAGTACAAGGAATATCCCATTTTAAAGCTTGGTTTTGGTTTTCAGGTTTTTAGCACAGGGTTATTTTTAGCACATTAACACTAAATTTGGGAATAGGACTCTAGCTAGGGTTAGGAAACTAGCTAGGGCAATATGATATTGCCCACAGAATGATCCTAATCGACTCTTCTTTTGTTCCAGAAATGCTTTTAGGGGTCTGGTCAAGACAGCAGAGAAGGTAAATGCTGTGTATGCCTCCTTCCCTTACTGCATTAAAATTGCAACTAAATTATGGAACAGTCCATCTGGAGAACAGTTTTATGACTAGCTGAACAGAACTCCTGTAACTGGGGCTATGAAGAAGAGACCACACTGAGATTTGAAGGAGGAGCAGAGATATAAAGCTGTCTGGTCCCACACCCAGGTGTGGCAGCTGAGCATTGGGAGGGTTATTTTGGCTGCGGAGGTTCCCTAGAGGAGCGAGGGGCCCCAGCACCACACCAGGCTCTCCAAGAGGATTTCCCGTGCCAGATAGAGGAGCCTCCACAAAATCTGGATGTGAAAGCAGTGGGGATTCCAACTATCCAGGTGAGACAGAAGGCAGCTGGAAACCCAAAGTCCCCTTAAAGGGCCGACACACAGACACACTCGTTCACAGGCACTCACCTTGGGCTCCAGCAGAGGGGTAGCAGCTTTGACAGGTGCTAGAGATACAGGGAAGGACTGAGATATGCAGCTTCAGGGAAAGGGCTAGAGAGACAGTGCCACTGTCCCTTTGTTGAGGCCAACTTCTGTGCAGCCTGCATGCAAGCAACATCTTGCCTGTGTTGAGCTGTTGAGCCCTCACAGCAATCAACGGCCCTCAGCTTGTGTACCTTCTGAGATATTTTTAATAGCCTTGGCCCTAGCTTCAGTATTTCTTGAACAAATTTCAGAGGTATGTGGCCCAAGATGGAAAGTAGCTGATCTTAGTGTGAGCTGAGAGTGAGCACAGGCAACAAAGGCTCAGCACTGGCAAGTGGATGAGACCCCGTCTCATCTAACTCCTGTACCACCTGAAGCTCATTCAGCTGCTGAGCCTTGTAGGCATCAGGCCTATGGGTGCCCTGGGCCTTTTGCCGAGCTGCCCCAGGCCCAGTATTAATGGCAGCTAGCCTGGCAGCAATAACCTTGGCCTGCATGGGAGGCCTTCCCAAGGGGCTTCAGAACCAAGGCACCTGGAAACTGGTGTTAGACCTCAATAGACCACCACCTAATTAGTCCCATAAGTGACTCACCCAAAAGGTGGTCTCAGCAGGGACATGAACCTGCTGGACACTCCTTATAGCCAGTCAGCAAGAGAGTCAATCCCACCCACTTGTGTGCAAACAGCAATCAAGTCTCAACTACAATAGAAGGGCATATTCAAAAATGCACAAGGGACATTCCTGGAGCACCTGGCACAGGTGACCAAGGAGACTGTGCCATTGTGCCACACATGAAACCTACTACATAAGGTCACCTGGGTAAGACTAGGAGCCATAGCTAATACCTAATACACAGAAATAAACAAAGAGTCAGTCAAAATGAACAAAAGAAACATGTCCCAAATGAAAAAAAAAAAAAAACAGGAGAAAACTCCAGAAAAAGAACTAAATGGAATGAAGGCAAGCAACCTACCAGATATAGAGTTCAAAGCACTGGTTATAAGGATGCTCAATGAACTTAGAGGAAGAATACACAAGCTAAGTGAGAACTTCAACAAAGGGATAGCATAACAAAAGGACAAAAAAAAAAAACATAAAAAAGAACCAGGCAGAAGTGAAGTATACTATAACTGAAATAAAGAATACACTAAAATAAATCAACAGTAAATAAAATAAAGCAGAGTGCTGAATCACCAATTTGGAAGACAATGTAGCAGAAAACACTAAATAGGAAAAGCCAAAAAAAAAAAAAAAGAATGAAAAGAAATGAGGATGGTTTAAGGGACCTCTGGTACAACATCAAGCATAACAATATTCACATTTACATCACTACAGAAGAAGAAAACAGAAACCAAGGGACTGAGAACCTGTTTGAGAAAATAATGACTGAAAACTTCCCTAACCTGGTAAAAAGGAAATAGGCATACAAGTCCAGGAAGCTCACAGAGTCTCAAATGAAATGAATCCAACAGACCCACATTAACACATATCATAATTAAAATAGCAAAGGTTAAAGTTAAAGAGAGAATACTAAAAACTGAAAAAGGCAAATAGTTACTACTCAGAAAAGGACTCCCGTAAGAATGTTAGCTGATGATTTATTGTTCTATTTCTTTAAAAAATTGTGGCTTGATGGTTATTACATTAAATCTATATATCACTTTAGGTAATATGGCTATTTTAACTTCGTCGATTCTTCCAATTCATAAACACAAAATATCTTTTTATTTCTGAGTGTTCTTCAATTTGTTTTTATAATGTCTTATAGTTTTTAATGTATAGGTCCGTCACATGCTTGGATAAATTTATTCCTAGGTTTCTTATTTTTTTTGTTGCAATTGTAAAAGAAATTGTTTCATTTTTTTATGAAATTTTATTTTTAGTATATAGAAACAAAGTGGATTCTTGTATGTTGATTTTGTATCCTATAATTTTACTGTATTTGTTTATGTGGAATGATAAAAGACCCCAAATAGACAAAGCAATACTGAGAAAAAAGAATAAGAATGAAGGTATCATATTGCCTGACTTCAAATTATACTATAAAGAGATAATAATCAGAACAACATGGTGTTGGCAGAAAACAGACATATAGACCAATGGAACAGAACTGAGAGCCCAGAAATAAACCCCTATATATATGGGCAAATAATTCTCAACAAAGGAGCCAAGAAACGTATAATGGAAAAAAGTAATTATCTTCAAATCTTGCTGAGAAAATTGTAAAGCCATGCAAAAGAATACAACTAGATTGCTATCTCTCACTATACACTAAAACTAAGTAAAAATACATTGAAGATCTAAATATAAAACCTGAAACAATAAATTACATAAAAGAAAACATAGCTACTAAACTTATGACCCTTTGTTTCAGAGAGGATTTTGTGAATTGAACCTCAAGGCAAGAGAAGTAAAGTAAAAATAAATAAATGAACTATATGAAACAAAAGACTTCTGCACAGCAAAAAAAAAAAAAAATTGACAAAACTAAGAGGCAAGCAACTGAATGGGAGAAGATAGTTGCAAACAACACCTCTGGGGGCTAATATCCAAAATATATAAAAAACTCATACAACTCTGCAACAACAACAAAACAAACAAACAAACAAACAATCTAATTAAAAAATAGGCAGAAGACCTGAACAGACACTTCTCCAAGAGGACATACAAATGGCTAAAAGATATAGAAGATGATCATAACAAGCGTTGGAAAGGTTGTGGGAAAAAAGGAACCCTCATATACAATTGGTGGAAATGTTAAGTTGGTAGAGCCACTATGGAAAACAGTACGAAAGTTTCTCAAAAAATTAAGAATAGAATTTCCATGTGAGCCAGCCATCCCTCTTCTGGGTATTTACCGCTCCCAAATTTGAAACCATTCATAAAGATATATGTACTTCAATGTTCATGGTAGCATTATTCACAGTGGCCAAGCAATGAAAATAATTAAGGTGTCCTTCAATAGATGATTAAATAAAGAAGCTGTGGTACATATATACAAAGAAATTTTACTCAGCCATAAAAGATGAAATACTGCTATTTGTGACAACGTAATGGATCCTGAGATCATCGTGCTAAGAGAAATAAGTCAGACAGAAAAAGCTGAGAACCATATGATTTTACTAATATGTAGGATATAAAACAAAGCAACAAACAAACAAGACAAACAAAAACTCAGACACAGACAACAGTTTAGTGGTTACCAGAGAAAAACAAAAGGACAACCTACTGAATGGGAGAAGCTTTTTGCCTATGATATATCCAATAAGGGGTTAATATCCAAAATTTATAAAGAACTCATACAACTCAAAACCAAAGAAAACAAACAATCTAATTTAAAAATGTGCAGAGGAAATGAATAGACATTTTTCCAAAGAGGAAATACAGATGGCTAATAGACATGGAAAGATGTAGAGAAAAGAGAACTCTCACGAATTGTTGGTGGGATTGCAAATTGGTATAGCAACTATGGCAAACGGTTTGTTGGTTCCTCAAAATTCAAACTAGAACTACCTTATGACTCAGGAATTCTGGGTATTTATCCAAAGAAAAATGAAACACTAATTTGAAAAGATATATGCAACATAATATTCACTGCAGTGCTATTTACAATAGCCAAGATATGGAAGAAACTTAAATGCCTATCAACAGACTTTTAGATAAAGAAGAGGTGATACATATATACAATGGAATATATTTAGCCATAGAAATTAAATCTTACCATTTGCAAGAACACGGATGGGCCTAGAGAGTCTTATGCGAAGTAAAATAAGTCAGAGAAAGATAAATACTACATGATTTCACTTACATGTGGAATCTAAGGAACAAAATGAATGAACAAACAAGATACAGAGGATAAGCTGGTGATTGCCATATGGGAGGGAAGGTTGGAGCATTAGTGAAAATGTACAAAGATTAAAAAGTACAAATTGGTAGTTACAAAATAGTCATGGGTATGTGAAGTATAGCACAGGGAATATAGATAATAATATTGTAGTAACTATGTATGGTACTATGTGGATACTAAACTAATCAGGAGGATCACTTTGTAAATTATATAAATATCTAACCACTATGCTACACACCTGAAACTAATATAAAATAACAGTGAATGTCAAGCCTAATTGGAAAAAAAAAATGACTCACAGTTGAAAATAGGTAACTTATTTCCATCACTTAGTTCATTTGTGTCTTTCTTAAATTATACACACTATCATTTACATTAAAGTTCATTTTAAATACTTCTATCATTCCTTCATTCATTGTGCACATTGTACACACTGCAACCTATGACAGGAGATAAAGTATATAAATAAGCTACATATAAGGTAATGTGTTATAAGTACAGATGAGAGATAAAATCAAGTATTCACTGAGTGTAGAAAGAATATTTGCCCAAGTGAGTGATTAGAAATGGCATGGGCAAGAAAGCGGTGTATGAATTGAACTAAAAAAGAAGTAAGATATAAAATGGCTATAAGAAACAAACAAAATAACATACAGTGAGAGTGTTGCAAGTACAAGATCATACAAAAAAAGTGAAGAAAAAATACATATCAACCATTGGGCTTGAGTTGAAATAAGGGAATAGTGAAAGACAATGAGACAAATAAGAACTTCAGATTCTAAAAGGCCTGAATCTCACTTACATTTCTAAGGTATTTATTTTTATCATGTAGAATGTGAAGGAGGGAAAAAACCCATATATTTAGATTTCTGTAAGGTCTTTGAGTCAAGAAGTTGGTTAATTCATTCAGCAACAATAGTAATAAACTTATGAGTTCTTATATGAGTCAGGTATTGAGAGAAATACAAGAAACACTGTGCCTGACATCAAGGGGATCACAGGTATGGAGAAATAAACAACTGCAATGAATACTAAAAGTTTCCCAGAAACAACGCATAGGAACTTAAGAGGGACATGATGCAGCTGTAGATACTCAGCATGTTAGAGTCAAGTGGACAGAGGAGTAAGGTAGGAGAACTGTTATAAATTTAAAGAATAGGAACCTTTATTCAGGCTGTTACAAAGAAAAGCAAAATAAAGACATTTCAGTGAAAAATTTCTGTGAGAGCTCAATTAGCAAATCGTCGTAAAGGATAATGTATCAAAAGGAATTCTGAAATTTTCCAACCTAGGTGGGTGTGAATATACCTTGGTTTTGGAAATTTGGCAGTTCATTTTTAGGTGATGCATGGACAAACAGAAAACAGTTAAAGTTATATCTAGAAACAGAAAAAAGATAGATCAAGGGAAACTATTTTTATTATATACCTATGTAAAGCTGGTAGTTTAGAATGGTGGAGTAGATTAGACGTCCAAAAAATAAACTATAAAAAGATAATGAAAAATGACCAAAGATAGACTTAAGATAATACATATCTAGAGGGCAGAAATAAGAAAAGTGTTTAGCAAAGGTGAGATAAAAAAACAGTCATATGACAATATTAATTTTTAACTGAATTAAAGTTTCAAAGAGAAAGGTAGAACAGAAAGTGATCATCACCAGAGTGAATTTATGCAGAGAAATCTGGCAAGTTAAAGATGCAAAAAGGATTTCGACACTAATTAATCACTGGAAATTTTGCGAGAACAGCTTTAATTAAGTGGAAGAATGAAATCTCATGGCAAGGGGTTCAGAATAAGTCTACAGTGAGATTACGGAGTCAACAAATACAAGTTTCTCTTTGAAAAAATAAAAATAAAGTGAAATAAAGGGGAATATAGGGCAGAAGAAGCTTTAGACTAAAAAGTTGAATGATAGTAAAAATATTGATTGAGGACAGTATACCCGATCAAATTAGTCATTGATGAGTAAGGAACCAACACAGAGGGAAACACAGAGAGATTATACATGAAAAAAAAAAAAGTTTAAAGTCTAAAGAAAAGCTTTGGAATTCCTATAGTGAGAAACGTATTTTCAAATTAGTGATAGATAGATAAAAATATCTCTGTAAAGAAGTGGGGAGGTGGTTGAAATTTCATAAGCAGAAACTTAAAATTATGGAACTTAAAAGTTACTTTATTGGCCTAAAAATACTTAAAACTTAGAAGTCAAAAATTACTCCATTGGCTAGTTTTGTTACTTTCTTGGGGAACAGAAGTCATTGGAAAGAATGCTTACAGCATGCACGATGAGCAGTGAAAAGAAGGAAACAGGAAGCCTCCCGGGGCGAATTTGAGGGATAAGCACACTGACTTGAGGGAAAAAGAAGGTAGGTGTTACTAAGTAACGATTTCTATAACAGAGCTATTTTGAATGACAAAAAGGTACAAGGTATAAGTATGCCAATTAAGCAATGCTATAAACTGATGAAAATCCAATCATCAAGTTGTTTAAGAAATCAAGATACAGTGTGTTCATCAATAAAAGCTTTCAGAGTACTGAGGATAATTAAAGGAAACTAGGAAATGAGACTAGGATGATTAAATTATTTTAAAAAGTTAGAATGTGTTCTTTAAATAGGTAGTTCATAGAAGTTGGTGTGCTTCATAATAACTAGCAAATTTTTAAAGATCTGGCTATTCCCTCTTAGACTAAAGGTCGCTAGGTTTCAGGTAGAACTTGATCACGTATATTTTGACCAGTCTCTCCACAAGGACTGCTAATGTACTCTAAATACTGAGACACTATCGTACATATAGATAATATTAGCACATGTAATAAATGATAAGGGAGGAAATGTTGGTATGAAATGTAAATAACAGACAGAAACATTTAAAGAAATTTAGAACAATTTCCAATAGTTTTTAAAAGAAAGGTAAGAAAAATTTTCCGAAGGGCCACGCATTCTACCAAAACTATAGCCTCACTCAATCTTACATTCTGAGTAACTGTGTGTGTGTGTGTGTGTGTGTGTGTGTGTGTGTGTGTGTGTGTGCGCGCGCGCGCATGCGCACAAACGCAATCACACAAACAAGCTAGAAAAGAGAGAGAGAGAGAGAGAGAGAGAGAGAGCTCTGAACTATATATAACCCATCAAATCCCACTGCAGAGTAAGTTTCTCAGGGACAGAAGATGAATATTTCTTTGGTGTCTACCAATTCTTAGCAAATTGCAGAAAATCAATTAACATTAATTTAATGGAACTACAACCTTCCATAGCGACTCCAATAAGAAGACTGAAGCAGGTTGTCCTACTCGAATTGTGATTAGTAAAGATATTTCACTTTCCATGCTGTTGAGAGCCATTCTTGATGAATGCCCTACAGACAAGGTTGGAGTTGCCTGCAAGCTAGAAGTTTGCAGAGCAGGTGGGCTTATTTACTGAAGGAGGAAGTTTGGCTTAATGGATAGCTTGTTAGTGGAGGAGGAGGAGGAGGTTTGGCTTAATTTGAATGTTTCTTGCCCCAGGGAATAAGATACATTCCTTGCCCCAGGGAATAAGAGACAAAAACAGGAACAAGGATGTTTTGTGAGAACTTAGGTAAAGGTCAGCAATCATTTGTATATGTGTGGGTGTTGCTTCTCCAAGGGTATATATATGCTGTGCTAAATAAACTGGGGCTCAGTCTTCACTGTTTGCCCTCCCGACTTTATCTCTCTCTCTGTCTTTTCTCAATCCTTACTCCCCCTCTTGGGAACTGTTCGATCTTAGCCGGCGGGCTCCGGCACCATGCTACACGTAAAAGCAAAACTCAAAATTTTATTTTAGTAAGAAATTTAATTTTCAAAGTTGTTAGCAATTACTAGTGATAAGAAAAGCAAATCAATTAACAATAAGCCTTTTTTGTTTCTGGAAATAATTTATAATAGTCCTTTATTTTATATATTTTAAAAATATCTTCCATGCGGTGACAGAAAGGAATCTAACCATGGGCAGTGAACACACAATGCAATCTATATACACATTACTGTTGAACAGACACCTGAAGCTTACTGGATTTCATTAACCAATGTCACCATAATAAAAATAATTTTAAAAAAATAAAAAATAAAAATAAATAAAATCTTTTATTCGCGCTTCTTGGATATCTCACTCGATACTAATAAAATACTACAAATAAAATACTATTACAAGGCCTTTGCTTAAACAGATAAAAGTTGTCTCATAAGGGAGAAAAAAATATGTTTGTGAGATTTTTATTATAAATATTGTTTTTATAGCTTGAGCAGAAAGGAGGAAATATGTCTTATGTTCTAGGAAGTATCAAAGACCTGGTCCTTAACCCTAAGAAGAAGCTGCAGGCAGCAGGCTTAACAGAAACAGAGATGGAGGAAGAGCAGGGATCAGAATGAATGTCCTGGGACCAGGAATGGACAGTTAACTTTAAGAGGCAGTGATATCTGTCATCCAATTTTGTAACTTTCTTTTCTATGTTTTAAATTCCCTATGATATCCTCAAGTAAATCTGAGTTACCACTGTCTTAGGGCATAAGGGTTAAAGCTGTGTCCATTTTCACTGGTAAAGAATGGGCAAAGAAACCACAAAGGCATGACAGAGGATATAGGAGATGACTAGAAGTGATGAAGAGCAGCTTGAAACATAAATTCATAGGACAATGTCACAAGTAAAAACTAAGATGTATAAGTACTCCCTAGGGGTTCTCAGAAACATTCTGGAGGATAGATCTTGATGCAACAGATTGGTAACTTCAATGTAATTTAGATATTAAGGGACAGGGTATACAGAAATTTGGGGACATGAGATTGCATGTTTTAGAACGTTAGCTGAAACTATTACTTTCAACACACTGCTACATCACAATTTATGAACAGAAATCCAAAGACTATATATATCAAGAAGCCAAAAAATGCTTCAAAAGTGAAAGTTCATCTGGCAGTTTTTTATTCTCTATTTTTATTTTTCTCCCAAGAAATGGTTGGCTTCTTAGAGGCATCTTGTATAGCATGACTTCTTTGTTCCCACTCTAACTCCCTTCCTATGGCAGAATCTCTAAAAGGATACCACATGAAGAGTTTTAGAATTTTAGTTTAGTGACCAAAACAGATTAAAATACACCTAAAAACCACATTTCTATTTTAAACATTTCTTAATTAAAATAATGTGCCCCCTTAGCAAGCTACTACATATTCTTACTATATATTAAAACTACCAATTAGTTCTGAAATGTGTTAGGATGTAATTGTGAAGTTTCAGTGAATTAAATAAGCTTCTTAGATAACTTGTTCTAATAGGAAAAAAAAATCCAGAAGGAGATATTCTTAGTCATTAGATAATAGTATACAGTTAAAATTCTCTATAAATCTCGGTCTCTCTCTCTCTCTCTCTCTCTCTCTCTCTCTCTCTCTCTCTCTCTCTCTTTGTCTCTCTGTTTGGTGTGTGCATATGTGTGAATGTGTATTCTGATCAAGTCTAAATTAATCTGGGTGAAAAATTTACTGATAGATAATTATGCTCAGAGACTATAATTTGTGTTGATAATGATGTTATAGAAAACACTGGGAACACTTGTGTAGTTATACACATTACTTTTTTCTAATATTTTAACTTATACACAGATACACACAAATATATACAAATGGATATATCTAAAACATTATGCACAATTTTTTATTTCTGAGCTTCTGTATGGGATACAGCAAAGACTGGATGATTCCTTTACCATTTTCTAAACAGTGGAGACTTTTTTTGCCTTCATTTCTCCTAACACATTTGTGACTCTCCCCAACTCTTTCAGTTTTTCTCTTCCTCCTCTCCTCTCTCACATAAAGATGAAACATATTGCTTTTTATTTTAAACTAAATCCCCAAATGTACAAATATAACTATGTAAAGGGAGGAGCTACATAAAATATCAAAAAGAACTAAAGTACCCTAATATTGCTTTGCAGATGTGCTCAGTGTTTTTATGACTCGGCTCAAAGTTATAACTGGTTCTATGGAAATTTTGTTTAAATGTATTCAATCTTCTATTATAACATTCTAATATGTGTCTACTCCAGTATCCAAGTACCATGAGCTATGTTTTGGATATCTTGAATTTATTTTCACTCATTAAATTTTGCTTTCCCTAGTGTCTTAATTCTTTAGCACCTTATTGATGTTACACTGATAAAATAATCAAATAATAAACGTGTATGTGTGTATATTCTCTCCTATATTTTAACTGTATATTTCAAAAGATAATCAAGTCACATACATCTACACTATTCATCCATTTATTCATTCAAAAAGTACTAATTTGGTTCCTACTGTGTGCCAGAATTTATATTGTATTTAGGGACAACCCAAACTAAAACTTTCTACTTTATTTAATAAAAACTTCACAGATCCAGGCATGAAATACCAGTTAGAGTGCATAAGTACATAGCTAACTGCCTCTTCATCTCCTAGCCTCAGCTTTGTCAAGATTAACCGTAATTTCATATTCTGATGACTTGAACTGTAACTTTCATGTTGCTGAATGTCAATACCAAAAGTTACCTACAAGGCCAGGTTCTTCTTATGGATTATAACATTGTTGTTTTCTGTTGGGCCAAAATATTTTTATGTATTATGTCTAATACACGATAGTGGTTGTACACAAACTAGGTGATTTGGTCATGCTCTGCCTGACTCTGGCAGTGTATGTCATTACATATGACACAAAATGCCAAGATCTCACTCTTGGTGGGATATAAAATGATCACTCTATACTCACAATCATAATAGATCAAAAAAGCTTTCTAAAAATGGTATGAAAAATATTTAAATGTCACAATGTTATGCCCATGTGTTTATTTTTCTATCTTTAGTTTTTAGATTTATCTGTGACAACATTCAATAGACCTGAAAAACACACTGCTGAACAACCACTAAGTATCTAGTAATTAGACCAATGTCTCTGACATGTTCTTATACCTACAAAATTTATATAAACATAAGGATCAAAGGAGCATAGTTTAACCTACTAAAATAAATACCAAAATAATTTCCTGAATTTTGCCAATGATAAGGGAACTTTTATGATGACATTTAAAGCATCTCTATATATACATAGGACAAAGAGAAGTGGGATATCTGGAAATAAATCTGGCAGTGTAATTTTTATATAGCTAATTCAAATTTTATTTTTAAAATATACTTTGGAACATTATTTAATTAGTGTATCTGTAAGAATAATGTTAGCTACCCAGTTTTATCTATACCATGTTTTAAGTTGTTATTTTATTTTATCTTCTCACATAAAAATAGTGCAATTACTTTAAAAAAATACTAAAAATTCAACAAGTAAATCACTGATAAAGTTCTATTGAGTGGTATAATCACTGGCAAAGTCCATGTGATTATTTCACCTTAGTCACTTATCTGTTCGTTTTTATATAGTTTTAGATCACAATATATATCTATGTGTTTTATTCAGATCACTTACCTTCAAATTATCACATAAGCTGCTAAATCCTCTAATAAAATTATTCTGTTACCAATATATCTCTTCATTACATAGTTAAAGTATGGTTTACTTAATATTCAATTCATGATAGGTTTTTTGAATGGAAATTATCTGAAAAGTGCATAAATAAATTATTTAAGAAGTGAACCAATTGCTTTAATTTGGAATATGTTAATATAAAACATGTACTAAAAATTAAAACTAAATCTGAATTTCTCAGTTAAGTATTTAAACCTAAATCTCCAGTGAAAGCCTATGATATTTATTTTTTTATAAATAATGTATTTCATATGTTGTAGTCCATCTGCACAATAATTAAGCATGTTAGCCTTAACAGTGTGGGCTTTAGAATGCTAATATAAATGAATATCCAAACAAATTAGTTAGTTTAGTGTAGTGTATTTAACACGTCTCTATAAGGGGGTTAACTCAAAAAGAAAATCCAAAGTGCTAGTCATTTTGACTGAGCATAATGAAGCTGACATAATACAAGGTAAACTGCCTCTATATTTCATCTCATTGTGCTTTGGACCACTTTTAAGTAGGCATAACAATTATAAAAGTTTTGAGATTTTACCCTACTTGCAAGCCAACTGGTTATTCTGTGATAGTTTCATGGATCCTGGTAGAAGATATGAGATTCCTGGGTTAGAGTCAGTAAATAGTTCATTATTCAGTAACATCAGTTGCTGAATCATCAATATTTTTGTGCTGGTTCTCTGAGCCCCAATTCTCACAGAGCTCTGCAAAGATAGTCTGATACCTGTACAGTGTGTTTTATCACAGAAGAGGACACTTGCTTTTAGGTAACCTGAACCTTTTATAATGGGCTGCACGCATGCTTATCTGTTCTGCTCTGAAGAGAAACATTACCTTTATTATACTAGACAATAAGCATGACTATCTCTTGGTCTGCGGGAAGGCATTATCTCTAGCTTCCAAAAGCATGCTCTACACAAACATCCTTGGAAAGATAATTCAGAACCAAGGACAGTGCTTCCCTTTAAGATTAAGCAGAAACTCAAGAGATGGGTAGAGAACAATCTCCCAATGCTCACCTTACAAATTTTGTATAATGATTGAATGTGTATGTGTTTGTACGTGTGTTCACGTATAATATATAGTCATTTTATATTACACATATATATATAAAGCATACAGTGACTTATTATCATTTTTATTATCTAATTCATTCAATAAATATTCTATGAATTTTTCTTTAGTGCAAGGCAATTTGCTAGGTATTGAAGATAAAAAATAAAAAGTTCATTCAAAGAGAGTGCAGATTCAAGTTTCAATCAAATAACCACATAAAGGAATCATTGGAACTAATCAAAATGAATAGTTTTAAGTGTATATGTCAAGGGTAATGACCTAGTCTGTAGTGACCTGAGGAATCTATAGTTGATTTGAAATCTGAAACATGAGCAGAACCAGAAAAATGACTTTAGAAGTAAGGAACATCCCAAGCACAGAGATCAAAACTTTCTGATGTAGAAAAGAATGTGATGATCTCAAGAAATAAAAGTGGGCAGATATGGCTGGGATGTAGGAGCCTAGAAGAGAGAGAGAGAATTTGACCCTGGAGAACTGGATTAGTCCAAGATCAAGAAAGGTCTTTTTGGTCATGCTAGTATATTAGTATCTATTCTATGGGCAATGCAGTGGTAGACACAAGAGAAGGCATACTTTTTTCATGTTAAACAATCAGAATTGCAGCTCAGTTAGTTTTATTAACACAATCACTATTCTCCATTCTTCACAGAAAATGCATAACAAATCCTGGCTTCTTCTCTCCTTGGTAGATTCAACTAATCTGAGGTAACTATGTCCTCCATGATAACAAAAATACTATTTTTAGAGAAATACAAAGCAGATAAAATTAGGAAGAAGAAAAGAACTGCAAAGTATTGATTATTTCTGGGGGTTACCTATTAATATTGTTATTTAAAAAAAAACCCAGAAGTTATAATACCCTTTACTTGGAAATAGTGAATTATTTGCAAAAATAATGATGAAGGCTTTATTTAATACCCTAGAGTAACAGCTATCAGAGAGTACAGAAGAGGAACAGGTAATTTTAACAAGTGACATACTATAATCTGAATGTAGAGAATGAGGAGCATATGTATACCCCCTGATGTAAAACTGAGGAATACTTATACGCTATGTAACATTTAAAGAACAGAGCAATTAGATGATCGAAATGTAAATTCATGGAAACATAAGTTTTAAAACATTACTCATATTTTAATTCTTTACCCAGCTATAGTATTTCGTGACAACTAGCTAACTTCTGCCACCATAACCAAGACTGTTTTGAAGATTACAGACAGATACAAGATAACTAAAAACCCACAATAAAATTATTAAAGAGATATTAAATACATTTTGTTGGGGCTAAAATTTACCCAAATAAATAATTTGTGGTACCATTATTTTTAGATATGTGTATGTTTGTACCAAAAAGAGAGATTATTCAATATCAATTATTAAATAATTAAAGTGTGTTGGAGGAAAGCAACCAGGTAGACTTATTACTAGAATACTCCAGTCTTCACTAATGTTTGAGATCTAGTGTACATATTAATGTTGCCATGATGTTCGCATAAAGGTTCTGTGCAGAATGACAACAAAATTTACAGTGTGTAGGTTCCCATTTCTGAATGAAATCCTGTGGTTTAAATGCTACCATTTTTACAATACATGTTACAGAAACATGTCTTCTTAAAATGGACATATCAATAAATTAGATATATATATAATAGGGCTATAAAAGTACTAAAAAGTATTAATTATACTATAGGTATTAATTCATCAGCTATTTATAGAGTGATAATATTAAACTAGGTCCTGGAGGCATACAAAAATATGTCATGATATCTACCTTCAAAATATTACTAATAGGAAGGTAGTATGCATGGACAAATAACTGAAATCTAATGATAAAATTATACCAATTCCCAGGACACTTCAGTTGTGTGAGTACCGTGTTATGCATCAGTGTTAAAATTAGAATCATTCTATTTTTTTATTACTATTTTCTTTATTTTTCAATTATAGTTGACATTCAATATTATTAATATTAGTTTCAGGTGTACAGAATAGTGGTTAGTATAGTGCTACAACTACAAAAATCTGAAATGTGCCAACAGTCAAGTGAGCTTCAAAGAGGACTCCAAGCTCTAAAAGGAACACAGAGCAGCTGAAACCTTGAAAGCAGCTTTGCAGGCTAGAGCAGAGAATCCAGCTCAAATGTGTCCAGGCTTCTAACCAACAAAAACTGTGAAAAAAATGTTGCTTTTAGTCACTAAGGTTGTGGTAATTTGTTATGCAGCCATAAAAACTAAAACACCTATTTTCTGCCCTAAAATCAAAAGGTAAAGCTGTATTTTGTCCTCTGTCCTATCAGAGGTTTTTTCAAAAAGACATGCCTCTTGAGCTAATCCTTATCTCTCCATTATCCCCTATTGAATCTCCCCAGTCCCAGCTAGATGTGTTTGTGAGTGTGCGTGTGCATGAGTGTGCGTGCACCAACCCTCATTAAGTTGAGTAGTGACCTGTTAACCACACTCCCTAGATGCCACAAATTTGCTAATTTGTCTCACATTTTGATGGCCTTAAGAATTTTCTCCCTTAAAAAAAAAATCAATCAAGCTCTTTTCCCAAGATACTCGATAGCTGTCATCATGACATGGTAGCTTACAGTTAATATCTCTGCTAGAGGTTAATAGTGGCAGAAAGGTGTGCAAGTGTATTTTTGCATCTTTGTTGTGTCTCTGTTATATTGCTCGTGACTGAATAGCTCTGTTTAAACCTGCTATGTAGTTTCATCTTTAACATTTTGAACTAACACTGAATGCTCACTTCAGTATTAGTCTCTCATAGGACACTGTTTATTCAGGTGTTTTAGATCCTTTTTTTTACTACTGTTTCTGCTGCAATAATGACCTACATTTTCTCTTTATAGAATCTTAATTCATAAAACAGAATTTAAGTATATTAAAAGAGGAAGGAGGATAAGCAGGAAAAAATTCTAATTTGTTACTTATTTTTTCACTAAATATTTTTTAAAGTCTAATTTAAACTCCAAATAGCAGAGTCTTTTTTCTATAGCAGCCACTGCTCAACCTATACTACTCAGCATCTGATTCTCCAAAGCCAAGACTCCACCTCAACTGTCTGAATCTTAGCCAGGTGTTACCTACTTTCCTCCCTCAGGTATTTCACAGCTTTTGTTTTGTTGAACAGTCTAACTCATTTTGCTAATTTTTTTTTAGCTTTTTTGGCTTAATTTCTTTCTGTTCAATTTAAATTCTGTGTTCCAAAGTTACAACAATCTGTCTAATATTCTCCTCTAAAGGAGAGTGGGGTACATATGTAGAGAAGTTTCCTGGGCAAAATAGTGTTGTGTTTCCCTGTTCGTTTCTATTCAGTAGCAGAATACAGGCTTGGTATAAATTATTAATATATTTTTCCCTTTTTAATTCTCCCATATGAATAAATTCACTTAAAATTTGACTATTCACATTTGTAGGTTATATATATATATATATATATATATATATATATATATATATATATACACATACACACACACATATACATATGTGTGTGTGTGTGTGTGTGTGTGTGTGTGTATCTGAAAAGACTGTACATAACTCAAAGGATTCAGGTTTTTAATCAATCTCTGAAGCTTAAACCTGATGTAGCTATCAGTGATAGTTTTCATCCAGAAAATGAGCAAGTTATTTCCCTTGTAATTAGAGTGGTCTAGTGCAGTGCTCAGAAGCATGAATATGTGGGCTGTGCTTTCTAGTATATTTGTTGAGGGCAATTACCAGAAGAGAGCACAGAGAAATCCTGCCTTGTTTTGCATCCTCATTTGGGTAACTTAATTTCCCACAAGCATCTCCAGAATTCTTAACCTACAAGAGACTGCCCTAATTTGATGTTAGTTGATGTTTCGATTTGTAGTCTCTATGCACATTGTGTTGGCAGGACCAACAGAAATTTGGAGTGTGCAGAAACAAGAAGAAGAAAACATCCCGGAATTTATGCACAACATGGTGACCATAGCTAACAATCCTGTCCTGTAAATTTGAAAGTTGATAAGAGAGTAGATCTTTAAAAGATCTTTTAACTATGTGAAGAGATGAATGTACTAACTAAACTTCTTTTGGGAATCATTTTCCAATATATACATATATCAAATCATTTTGTTTCAGGCTTTGAGTTTATACAATGTTATATGTCAATTATATCCAAATAAAGCTGGAAGAAAAGAAAACAAACAAGATAATAGCAACTTGCAAAATGTTAACCAACACAGTCAGGAGGCATTTGTTTTTTTCTTATTATCTTTTAATGAGTTTAACTAGTGGAGACTTAAACATTAAATTCTGCATTTATATTAAAATACATTTTTATAGAAAAAAAGAAAGATAACACCAATAATATCAGTTAAAAAAAAGAGAGACATATCAAAGAGATTAAATTACTCATGCAGAAGGCATTCAGTTTAAATATTTTAAATGACATTTTGTTGTGTTTAAGACATTGACATTTATTTATACATATAGATGCACATTTATGTATATTTACATATATATGTATGGATATGTGTCTAGATGTGTGACCTATACACACATGTAGGCATATTTTGTGTGTGTATGTGAACTACTGCTCTGTCTATGCAAATTTGCAAATTACATATGGGATTGCAAGATATTATTTGTAAAACAAGTAAGCCTGCTGGGTTTAATCACCACAAACAATAAGTCTCTTTAAAACTGCTACCAACAGCATTTTGGTGTCTTTTATTAGTAAATATATAAAGACCACTTTGAATTCTTAAAATCCTTTCTTGCCGCTTTTCTTGTTGGTACAGCAATATTCTGACTTGACCCACTTTCTCTAGATTACTTTAATATTCTACAGTTTCCCCTCTTATTACTAAAAGAATATATCCAGACAATGGAGTTGGAAGATTAATAATTGCTTTTATCCCTAGGATTATGGCCAAAGATATTCTTCCCTGAAACATCTCGTTCTGGACAACACCTCTTGTCTGGATGAAATAAATTTACTAGCTTACATACCTCCTCAATTAGATACCTACATTAAACAAAGTAACCCACTACTTTCTGTTGTATTTGGATACTTAAAGATATTCTAGTACCTTTTCCAGAAGCATAACTTTCTTCAGGACTGATAGATTTTCAAAATAATGTATTTATGTATATGACAGGGATAATTTGGGGACAGGACTTTCACTCCCCTTTCTACAAACTGGTTTGTGCAAAATGTACCAGACTAAGTTTTACTTGTGAATTTGCCATGTTTCTTTTATCTGTAAAATGGGCATGACGATGAGTGCCTACCTTGTTTCAATTATGACTTTATGATTTTGCTATAGTGAAAAGTAACAAATGGCACAATACATCTAGCAAAAAACTAGAAGATAGTAGAAGACAAAGACTAGGATTATAGTGAGAAAAGTTCTGGAAGCTGTTAGTTTTCTACAGATCTGTTGTTTTTTTGCACCTCTTTTGAGCAGTGGCACCTCTTTTGAGCAGTGACCCTAATTCCATTTGAACAAGAAAACCTTTTTAAGGATGTATATATAACTAACACAAGAGACAGAGTATCTTCTTATGGAGCAAATAACAGGCTTGTTTAATTTTCAGTGTAATAAAGATGTCTCCTTCTGAAAAAATAAGTCAGGCTTACTGCTCATTAAAAAATATTTGGTTCCTCTAAGCTCAAGGCTCCTCTCCTACCACACAACAAACTGAAAAGCAGGTGTCATCTGGTACTGTTCACACCACTGTGGAAACTGAAACTCAGAGAACAAGCAGAATGCTGATACTCTGGCTACTGCTAGTGCTGTGCGTAATAAACTCTCCTTTTGTCTCTGATCCAAGAGTCTCCAGACTTCTGCCAATATCCATAAAACTGCGGCAGGCCTACTTAACAGCCAGTAAGCAGGTTAAACCTCCAAACATTCAGTTTGAGGCCTAAACTCAGCTTCAGTATTTGTGATCAGAATTAGAGCAAATCGTTTAAACTCATCAAGTCTTAGATTTCCATAGTATAATACTCAGGGACAGGTCTAATGCTCTCTAAATTATATCAAATATTAAAGACCATGGTCTTAGAAATAGAATTTCAGACAAACGGGAGAAAAGATATGACAAGATAGAGTAGTATTTAGTGAACTTGATTTATGGAGTGGTTGCAATATCATTTAGTAGACATATGACATAGAGGAGTCGATTGTCGATTAATTAAATGCTTAGATACATTTTAAACATCATAATGCTATTATTACAGCTAAAGATTTCCAATTTAATATCTCACACAGTTTATGATAAAAGTAAGTTTCAGACATAATTCTATCAATCACACTAGCTTTTATTCACAAGGTGGCACATGAAGAGTCACAAAATATGTTTTATAAATTCCTTCATCTTTGCAATTTTTTTATTTTGTATTTCAATAGCACTTTCATGGAAAGTACATTCAAAGAAATTGCAAAGATATTATAGTAGCAGGATCCAGCTCATGGCGTGATCAAGTTCAGGCAGCAAGAATACTCAGAGTAGGAAGCAGTACAGAAGGAGGATATGGAAACAAAGAACAGATGGCATCAATAGTAAAATGGCATATTCAAACCCAAACCTAGCAATAACCACATTATAACCACACTTACATTATTTAAATACCACAATGATAAGACAGATCATAATATTGGTTAGAACTCAAGCCCAAGTATGTATAGCCAAAAAGAAAACCACTTTAAATAGAAAGGTAAAAATAAGTTAAAAGTAAAAGTCTGGTTTTAAAAAATAGTATCTCATACTAATAGAAATCAAAAGGTCAACAGTTTAGATTAATGTCAAAGTAGGTTTCAAAGCAAAAAGTAATACTAGGGATAAAGACAGTCATTCCATGGCGAAGGGACACAAGATCATCAAGAATCACAACTGAATAGGACTAAACAAACCTGATACTTATGTGCCTAAAAAACAAAATTTCAAAATGCATGAAGTAAAAGTTGATAGACTTGGGAGTAGATTTAACAAAATAAATCTTCAGTTGTAGTTGGAAACGTTCACACTCCTCTCTCAGTAAATAATATTGCAAATAGACAGAAAATCAGTTAGGATATAGCATACCTAAGCAACACTATTAACAAATACTCAATTATGACATTTATAGAATTCTCCACTCCACAGCACAGAATACACATTTTTTTTTAAATGCACATAAAACATATTCCAAGCAAGACTACATTTTGGCTCATAAAATAGGTCTCAATGCATCTAAAGGAATTCAAATAATTCAAAGTAAGTTATCTGATCATACTATGTCAATTCCTTGAAAATAGATTTATAGATGCAATGTACTCTCAATCAAAATCCCAGAAGTCTCTGTAGAAATTGACAGCTAAATTGATTCTAAAATTTGTATGGCGATACAAAGAAGCTGGAGTTGTCAAAAGACTCTTAAAAAGGAGAACAACGTTGGAAGACCTGTACTCCCTGATTTTAAGACTTATAAAGAAAACCATAGTAATGAAGAAAATTTGTTACTGGTGTAAAGATAATAAAAAATATCAATGAAACAGATAAAGGAGCCCAGAAATAGACCTACACATATAGAGTAAATTGATTCTTTTAAAAAAAGTATCAAAGTAACTTAATGGAAAATAGATAATCTTTTCAAAACCTGGTACTGAAATCTTTGGATAATTACACGCAAAAAGTGAACTTCAACCTTCCCTCATGCATTATGAAATATTAATTCAAAATGTATAATAGCTCTAAATGTAAGAGACAAATTGAACTTCTAAAAGGAAACTTCTAAAAAAATCTGAAAAGGTTTTTTAGTATAAAATCTTAGTGAATCTTAGTGACTTTTGGCAAAGTTTGGCAAAAATTTCTTAAATAGACGTCAAATGCATAAACTAAAAAATAAATAATAATAATAATGATGAACTGGATTTTATAAAAGTTGAAACTTTTAAAAGAAAAACATTAAATCAAAAGGTAAGCTACACCTGACAAAGATTTTTTTTTAATCTAGAATATGTAGAGGACTCACAATGTGATAAGAAGACCAATAACCCAATTGAAAATGGCCAAAGATTTAAACAATAACATCATCAAAAATAGGGCTGGAATGAAAAAAATGGGTGAAGGTGGTCAAAAGGTACTAACTTCCATTTATAAGATAAAGAAGTCCTGAGGATATAATGAACAGCATGGTGACTATATTAACAATACTGTATTGTAGATTTGAACATTGCTAAGAGTAGATTTTAAAAGTTCTCATCATAAGAAAAACAATTGTAAGTACATGTGGTAATGAGTGTTATTGTAGTAATAATTATGCTATATATGCATATATAAAATTATAGCGTTATATACTTAAAACCAATATAATGTTATATGTCAGATATGTCTCAATTTAAAAAAAAGAAAGAAAACTTCAAAAATTATACAGTCACACAATCTTAAAAATGGTATGTTACATCATTACTCATTAGAAATGCAAATTAACCACACTGAGTTTCTACATACGTTCAATATGATGGCTAAAATTTAAAAGACTGAACATGTCAAGTGTTACTGAGAATGTGAAACAACTGAAAATCTCATAAACTACTAGCAGGAATGTAAAATGATAAATTCTATGAAACCCTATGGTAGTTTCTTAAAAAGTTAAACAAACACCTGCTGTGATATAGCCATTCTACTATTAGGTATTTACCTAAGAAAAATAAAAGCATGTGTCTGTAGAAAGACTTTTGCATAAATGTTTTCAGTGGCTTTTATTTGCAATAGCCTGAAAATGAAAATAAATCAAAATACTGTATCTATCAACAGATGAATGGATAAACAAATTTTGGTATATTCATACAGTAGAATACTATTCAATAATAAACAGAAATAAACTACTGACATATTCAAAAAACATGAGTGAATTTCAAAATATACAGAGTGAAAAAGACATAGAAAGATAAATGCTATATATTATAGTCATATTTTTATAAAATTCTAAAATATTCAAACTAATCTATAGTGAAAGAAGCTGATCAGTGATTACTTGAGGACCAGAAACTATAAGAGGGAGGGAGTAGAAATATTGGGAGAGGCTGTAGGAAGTAATCACAAAGTGGCATCAGGACATTTTCTCGGTGATCCATATGGTTATTATCATACTTGTACACTTTCAATATATACAGTCTTTTTTAAACCCAATTATGTCTTAACAGAACCATACAAAAAGGAAAATAAAAAATCTGAACTTATAAGTCCTTGTCAGAATCAAGTGTATCATACTCTGAAGGAAACTGACTACTGGGCTATCCAGATTCTTTTTTCCCGCTCATACAGGGTGAAGTTTGTCCAATGTTATTTGTGTAACTTAACAGAGTCTCTAGTGTTGTTTAGATATTGAGAAAGCTAAATCTTTTAAAACATTTTTAAAGCCATATCTGAAGTACATTCTTCAGATTAGAAGCTTTCAATTAGTAGCTGAATACCCCTGGATAAGTATTCTCTTGTAGAAAAAAAAAATAACCATTTCTACAATACAGATTAAAAGTAACACATACACATATCACATATACATTATAATATACAGTACAGGCACAACTATTGCAGGTTTAGTTCTAGACCACCACAATAAAGTGAATATCACAATAAAGAGAGTTACACAAATATTTTTGATTTCCCAGTACTCACATAATTTATGTTTACACTATAATGTAGTCTATTAAGTATATAATAGCATTATGTCTAAAAACCAATGTACATACCTTAATTAAAATATAAACATAATTTATTGCTAACAAATTCTGTCATCTGAGCATTCAGTGAATTATAATCTTTTTTTTTCTGATAAATCAGCAGCCATCAACATTGAATGTGGTATTACTGAAGGTTAAGGTGGCTGTAGCAATTTCTTAAAATAAGAAGACAATGACGTCTGACTTATTGACTGACTTTCTTTCACGAACAATTTCACTGTAGCATACAATGCTGTTTAATAATATTTTACACAGAGTAGAACTTTCAAAATTGGAGTCAAGCCTCTCAAAATCTGCTACTGCATCATCAGCTTTATAAGTTTTAATGTAATATTCTAAATCCTTTGTTGTCATTTCAACAGGCTTCATAGCATCTTCAATAAGAGTAGATTCTATCTCAAGAAATCATTTTCTTTGCTCATCCATAAAAAGCAACTTCTCATCCATTCAAGCTATACCATGAGATTGAAGCAATTCAGTAACATCTTCAGCCTCCACTTCTAATTCTAGTTCTCCTGCTATTTCTACCACATCTGCAAATACTTCCCCCACTAGTCTTGGATCCCTCAAAGCCATCCATGAGAGTTAAAATAAACTTCTTCCAAACTCTTGTTAATATTGATATATTTCACCCCTTCCCATGAATTACAAATATTCTTAATAGCATCTAGATTGGTGAATCATTTCCAGAAGGTTTTCAATTTATTTTGCCAACACCCATCAGAGGAATCACTGTTTATGGTAGTTATAGCCTTATGAAATATATTTCTTAAATAATGAAACTTGAGAGTTGAAATTACTCCTGATCCATAGGCTTCCGAATGGACATTACTTTAGCATGAAAACAGCATTAATCTTATTGTACATCTCCCTCAGAGCTCTTGGGTGACCAGGTACATTGTCAATGAGCAGTCATATTTTGAAAGAAATCTTTATTTTTCTGAGTGGGAGGTATCAACAGTGGACTTAAAATATTCAATAAACCATACTGCAAATGGATGTGCTGTCATTCAGGCTTGATTCTTAAGGGTCCTAGGATTTTCAGGATAGTATATGAGCATTGGCTTCAGTTTAAAGTCTCCAGCTGCATTAGCCCCTAGCAAGAGAGTCAACCTGTCCTGTGAATCTTTGAAGCCAAGAATTGATTTCTCTTAGATGCCATATTCTTTCAATATGAGACTATTTCATATTGAAAAATCTGTTGTTTAGTGTAGTCATCTTCATTATTTATGTTAGCTACCTCTCCTGGATAACTCGCTAAAGCTTCTACGTCAGCACTTGCTGCTTTACCTTGTACTTTTATATTATGGAAACAGCTTTTTTTCTTAAACCTCACAAACCAACCTCTGCTAGCTTTAAACTTTTCTTCTGCAGCTTCCTCACCTCTGTCAACCTTCACAAAATTGTAGAGGCTTAAGGTCTTGTTCTGAATTAAGATTTGGCTGAAGAAAATATTGCGCCTGGTTTGATTTTTTATCCAGACCACTAAGACTTTCTCCATACCAGCAATGAGGCTGTTTTGTTTTCTTATCATTTGTGTTCATTGGAGTAGTGCTTTTAATTTCCCCCAATAACTTTTTCCTTTGCATTTAAAACTTGGTTAACTGTTTGACTCAAGAGGCCCAGCTTTCAACCTACCTGAGCTTTTGACACGCCTTCCTCACTAAGTTTAATCATTTCTAGCTTTTGATTTAAAATGAGAAACTTGCTACTCTTCCTTTTACTTGACCATTTAGAGGCAATAGCAGGGTTATTAATTAGGCCTAATTTCAATATTGGTGTGTCTAAGGGAATAGGGAGACCAGAGGAGAGGGAGAGAGATGGGGGAAAGGCCAGTTGGTGGGGCAATCAGAACACACATATTTATCAGTTAAGTTTGCCATCTTCCATGGGCGCAGTTCATGGTGTCACAAAACAATTACAATAGTGACAACAGAGATCACTGATTGTAGATCACTGAACATAATAATGAATAAGTTTGAAATATTGCCCAAATGACCAAAATGTGACACAGAGTGAGCAAATGCTATTGGAAAAATGGTGCAGATAGATTTGCTTGATGCAAGGTTGCCATAAACCTCCAATTTGTGAAAATGCAGTATCTGAAAACTACAAAAAAATGAAGTACAATAAAACAAGGTATGCCTGTGAGTTATAAAACAAAATCACTCATTACCCAATTTATCTTAGCTTGTTCATTTCAATAAAAAAGTAATGATATCATTTATACTGCTTGTAAAGATCAAGAGATAATGTATATAAAGCGTGAGTGCATAGTAAGTATTCAACACTTGTTATTATTTAATGTGAGAAAAAAACTGCTTTGCTACAGCAAGGAAATTCAGCTAATGAAATATTTTCTTTCTGACTTTGCCATTTCTAGGAGTTTCATCAGTTGTCTTGAGATTGTTTCTATGGTTTCAGTGGGGGCTATTAATAATCGAAAAAAGTATGAAAGTTTTTTTCTCTCTCTCTCATTCTCCTTTTCTCTGACTTTAGAGAGACTACTATTTCTCTTATATTATGTATAAAAGAAGATAATAGAGGCAATTTATTTTTATAGCCCAGTGGTTTTCAGCCTGCTTGCCTACTAGAATCAAATGGAGAATGCTTCATGACTGTTACTGGGCATCATCCCAAACCCGAGAATCTCTGAGGGTGTGGCCTAGGCATCAATTCTAAAAATAAAATGATAATAATCCTGATAATTTCTAATGTCTAGCAAAATCTGAGAATGATAAAGTAACACTTTTTGTTAAGAGCCTTACTATAGTACTTCACTAAATACTCGGTTCTATGAAATTAGAAATATATTCCAGAGAGAATATATACTATAATATATTATTTATATATGTTATATGAACTTTATATTATATTACATATGATGTAAAAAACTTAAAGTCAAATAATAAGATTATTTTTATAACTTTTCAATCATGTTCTTTCACTTTTGACTCTAAGTTATCTATGTGTTATAAAGAGTTAACATCAGACATAGTACATCTGATCACTTTTTGACTGTGTGCTTTAAATCATTTATTAAATTTATTAAACTCTGCTTACTATGAGCACATCAAACCCCAAACTAAAATTAAATCAACAGGAGTCAAACCTGGGTACTTGCAGCAGATGCTAGCCATTCTACTTAATTGTCTAACAGCATATGCAGAGACAATCTCCAAGGCAACTGAGACATAAAACCACACTAAGATTTGATTTTGTTGATTGAAGCTACAGTGAAGAAATTATACAATAAAGAGAAAAGAAGCCATTTGAAAGAACAGGTTACAGTAGGCTAGTGTCAAGTATGATAAATATTACCTTTAGAAATTACCATTTGTGTGGTGAGGTTTAAAGCCCAGGTCAATGCTAGAGATATGCTATTGATGAACAGACTCAGCTTTACTCAGGACAGCAAATACACATACATATGGCGTATGCATGCTCCTTTACGTATACTGGAGACATTCATGCTATTCACCTTAAAGAGTCCACACAAAGCTGTCTCTTGTTCACAGGGTGTGAAGATACTCACCCTTAGGTCTCAGTAAGTTGAATGGCTGCTTTGAATAATTAGGAGGACCATGAATTTCTTCTGTAAAAATGTAAAAATAAGCACATTACTTGTAAACATTTTCTTTTCTCAGTCTACAGCCAACAATTGATAGGGTCCAGTTCATTCATACGATAAATAATTTTCAAAGGAAAGAGTTTACTAAGAAACTATGATTACTTCACTCTGAGAGTTAATATGTTTTACTTTAAATCCAACCTCTCAGGATTCTTCTAGATGGGAAATCATCATCAAAAATTTAGTCAGCAATTTTTCCATAATATACTTCACTTTATCACAGCCTTAACAGGCTGATGATGCATCTCCTAATTTCATAATACCATAGGGAGATACACATTGACAAACTCAGCCACTGTATCTGTTTTTGCTGGGTAACAAATCAGTCAGTTTTAGTTCCTTAAAATTAACAACCATTTATTGAGTTCTTGATTCTGAGAGTAAATTTGGATTGGATTTAGCTAGGTAATTCTCTGCTAGCCTAAGCTGGCCTCACTCATTCATCTGTGGTCAGCTTCTGGACAGATCAACAGATCTGTTTCAGGAGAGTGACTGGATGACAGCTGGGTAACAAGGGCTACTGGGCCACATGCCCTTTCTCATACAAAAGTCTAATCTGCTTTCATTTACATGATGACAAAATATTCCAAAGGTAGCAAGTACAAACGCTCTTCAAGTTGAGGCATGCTTCAAAATTGTCAATTTATCATTGGCTAAGGCCAGGCACATGGCCAGTGCAGATTCAAGAGGTAGGGAGGAGACTCCGTGTTTTGATAGAAGAAAATTATGAGAATTATTACAATCTCTCATATTCTTCCTTCTGGCAATAATCATTCACATACCTTCTAAAAGCAAATTGTATTCATGCTATCCTAAGACTCTCAATTATCATCCAGGCTGGAGTTCAGGAATGTCTATTAGTCTCCCAATCCAAAAAGATTAACAGCTCTCCCATTCCAAATATTTTTCTGACTTTATTTGTTTTTCATTGGCCATAGAGGATTTTTAGTTATTTGAGTGCCTATATTCATCCTAGCATGACTATAAGGGCAGAGTCAGTATTTCATATATTTCTGTATATTGAACCCTAATTTACATGTGTATGTCATGTTCTATAACTTTTTAAAAATTTTTTAAATAAATAGTTGAATAAATGAAAATAAAAGTTGATCAACTGATGATGTAAAGAGGCGTTATTTATATAATTTGAAGTAGTTATTTTTTTTGTAAGAGTAATAGCCAAAATTTAGCTTTTATAAAGTCACAAAAAGATGAAAGTCTCAACTTGACAATATTCAAACAAATCTCTAATTAGTGAATAACATGCCATTTTTCAACTTTGATTGGCACTGCATAATTCAGAAATTATTTATAAATTCATAGGGAAACAAGAAAGAATTGGTCAATTCAGAAAATATCATAGTCATACCTGTAACTTCTGATGTCTAAAGATTCTCTTAGAATAATTCTCTAAAAATAATTTGAATGATAACATCAAGATAATCTTGATGTTATCATTCAAATTATTGTAGGCTATCTAATTTTACATAAAGTTTAAAAACAAATGCAAATGGATAACATGAAAATTTTTTTTTTATCTTTATAGCCTTGCATATTAAACCAGAAGTCAGGAAGGCTCAGGCTTATTTAAAAATAAAAAAAGAGATTCAGAATTTAAAAACAATTCAGTGTAGGTATTTTTAATATAGAGCACTTGTAGGCATATCTTTGTGTGTCAGTGCATGTTTACTGTATTACTAATGTTTTAACTGTGTAGGAGCAGCTTTATAAGTGAGACATTTGACTTTCTCTGTGTTTCTGTATAACTCTATTAGCTTGGTATTTCTATGACTGTGTATAGGACCGTGTATAAATATGTGCGTAATGGTTTAAGATATCTACAGATACATTCTTTGTGTGTGCACTGTATATTGGGTATTAAAGGGTTTGTCAAGGGATTATGGAGAATTTCAGATTAAATTATTTAGAGGAGCACTTCAAAATTACATGGCTATAGTGTACTTTGTATCATCTACTTATGACAAAACCATGTAGTTGGATACATACATGTATACATACATTATGTATATGTGTGTATGCGTGTATACAGAAACATGTAGTTGGACAGGTGAGACATCTGTCTATCAGAAAGTTCAATAATTTTATTTATTTTTTAAAGTGTTAAGATAACTAATGGAAAATCAATTTTAGAGATCACCAGATTGTGTTCTAATTGTTGGTTTACCATTTCTCAGCAGCCTTGAGTGAACCATTTACCAGATGTCAGTGAATTAGTACTGCACATAAAACAGTTGTGTTAGATGGTCCCTAAATGCATGTGCATACCTGTATTGAATACTGGAACCACCACTGACTGTATATGTGACTTTGAGCAAATTATATCCCTAAATCTCAATTTTCTCATCTGTGCAATGACTATACTAATACCTACTGATTTGAGCATGTGGCACTAACATAAATAAAATCTTGTAAGAATTGCATAAAATTAAGTAGCCTAAGTAGAATGAACAGTGTTCAACATGTAAAAAGTGCTGAATAAATCCTAACTTTTAAGGAGTAGTGTAAGAGAACACAGAAAAAGTTAAAGTGAGGGTATCGCTTTATTTACATTATTCATATCAATACAAACATTTTTGTGTTGTACCAATTACAATTTAGTTTTGTATTGTACCAATTTGATATCGTACCAATTATTTTTGTTTGTACTAATACACACAAAAGCCTATTATGGAATACCAGGAAATAAGAGATACAGTATTTAAAAAAATTCATCTTCAAAATTAGGTAAAAGGATATTAAAACAAAAATAATTAAGAATCAGAAACTACTTACCATATATCACTAATATCTTGTAGTATACATTTTTAAATCAGGTTGACTTCTTTTTCGTTAAAATTCCAAACCTAGATTTTGAAAAATAACTCATCTGCTCATGGGTTCTTAATGGCATTCTTCTCCTCTGCATCCAATTTGAAAACTAGGTGATATCTTTTGTCACTTCAAATAGTCACTAAATAATAAAAAATACTATTGTATATTTTCTACTAATTATCTCCCATTATCTATTGACACCTCAAAATAATGTCATTTCTAAGACACTGTCACTTGTTTTTTCAAGAACTATTTTTTTTAAGAGCAGTTTTATATTCATAGCAAAATTGAGAGAAAAATAGAGCTATCCCATATACCTGCTGCCCACACATGTACAGCCTCCCCCATTTTTAACCTCTCCCACTAGAGTGGTACATTTGTTCCTATTGTAGAACCGACATTGACTGATCACTAATAATATATATATATTTTACACAATGAAATAAGCCCTTCCCATTTTTCCTCTTATTTGTCAATATGTACCAACCTTTCCACTAAGGTAAGCATTAAGGCGCTCAAATGTTCACACCAATGAATTGACAGTAACCATTTATTTCTTCAATTTCACTAAGAATTCTATGAATCAAAACAGCTAATTAGAATATAAGATATAAATAAAGACATAGGATTTGCTGTAACAACAATGGATAGTGTCATGAGGGTCGTAGACTAATCTGGGCGATCATTTCAAAAGTTAAAAAAAAAAGAGATACAGGATTTAATGCTATAAGACAAAACATTATTGGATTAATTAAAAAGTCACAGCATGCCTTGATCTTGACCTTCTTCCTGATACTTTTTAAGGAGCATATCAGAAAATACAGTCTATGTATTTCTTTTTCTTCATATATACTCTCCTTTTTTTCAGGTTCCATTTTATTTATTTGACTAGATTTCTTTTAAAGTAGTTAATTTACGCATCAAACAGCATGACCTAACTCTCATGGGTTGTATACCCACACTATCTTCTTTTTTCTCATCTCCCTAAATATACTACCACAAGCAATTTGTTTTTATTAAGCATGGCAAACAAGATTTCTAATGTAGTAAATAAAAAATAAATAAAAGAATAAACAAAATCAAAATCAGATTTATTCTTAACCTAGGTATCACATTAAGTATTTTGTTTAATAATTATAAAAAAGTTCCTCTGAATAAAGAATGCATATTAAAATACCCTATTCCATTTCACGTTAGGAAATGTGATTAAAAATAATATTTTCTTCATATGCTTAACTGAAATATCCAAGTACTGTGAAATTTTTCCAGGTTGGCATAGGTTGGAACTTTAAGCCTGAACCTCTAGAAATTTCTCCGCTCCTATGCTACTGAAGCAAGTGAGGCTATGCACAGTGAGACTTGTGTAGGGACAAAACAGGAGATTGGCCCTCTAAAATAATAAAAATTTGTTTTAAAACTAGCCAAACAAGTATTTATTTTTTATACTAGTCATGTTCATTTCAATAAACTCATATTAATTAATTAGTCTTTACTTGGTGATATAAAATATTATTAATTTAAAAAAATATATAAATACTTATATAAGTGCTTCTCCTTTTAATAAAACAACTTGGCCTTTATTAAAACTAGTCACATATTCAGGCTTAATTTGAGAACTTTCATTAATGCAGTAGTACTCAGTTATTTTTTTCTTCAAGCCATCCACTTACAAAGAGCCCATCAACATATTTATTTTATTAAAGATTCTCAACTACAAGGATACCATCCCAAGGGCCATGTCTATATTTCTGAGTGTGTATCAAATACCTTACCCCATATGTACCTTTAACACAATTTCAGCTACAAATATAACTCAATATGTTAGGTAGAATTCTAAAATTTACGGTCATAATCCTACAGACTGAATATGATAGTATATTATTTCCATAATTATGTTATGTGGTACAGTTGACCTTAAACTAGGGAGATAATCTAAATGAGCCTAATTTAACCAACAAGCTCTTTAAAAGCAGAGTTTTCTCTGGCTGATAGCAGAAGTCAGAGATTCCAAGCATGAGAAGAATTTTACTCATTCTCGATGGCTTTGAAAGGTGTCACGAGACAAGGAATGCTAGCAGCCTGTAGAAGCTGACAGAAGCTCCTTCTAGCTAAAAGCCAACAAAGGAAAACAGGACTTCAGTCTTCTATTCCTCCTCCCCTCTCTTATTCTCTCCCCCTTTCCTGTCTCTCCTCTTCCCCCTTTCTTTCTCCTCCTCTCCCTCTCTCTCTTTTCTCTCCTTCCCATTCTTCTCCTTCTCCTTCCCCAGAGACAAGGTTGTTGAATTTGATGAGCAACCTAAAGACTTAAATAAGTATGGAAACAGATTCTTCTGAAGAATTTCTAGTTAACAACCCAGATTGGCTGACACTTTGATTTCAACCATAAGCAGAGAACCCAGTTGAGCCCACTTACAACTTTTGACTTACAGAACCGTGAGATATAAATAGGTGTTGGTTTAATTGTTAGTTTTTGGTACTTTGTTAACTAACAATAGAAAACAAATGCAATCAAATTTGATTATTTTCAAATAATGAATTAAAAAGGCAGTCAACTCTACACCTCAACACAGATCCTCACCTTGAACCCCTGGAACCTTCAGAAGCCCAGTAGAGACCTTGAACACTACATAAGTATTATTTGAGTCTTGAATACCATGACCAAAGAGTAAGCTATTTCAAACTAAAAGTTTATTCCATCTGCTCCTGGTATAGGATACAAGTAATTAGTCACTTGGAGTTATCAAAGTCTAGACATAGCTTTCCCTTATATCTTAATAGTCACTACATCCTAATTCTGGCAACAGCTCTGTATACTTTACAGTCTAAGCAGAAAATAGCCTACTGCTTCCTCTAAACTTCCTTTTGGCTCAAATTGAAGGAAAATATAAGAGAAAGCATGTGATGGCATATATCCCACGTTGTAATGATTTCTTGCCAAGCTTCAGAACATGAAAAACTACAATCTTCCCACGTGCTTCTGAAAACCACAAACCTTTTCATGAATAAATTTGTCATCAAAAAAACCCCAAAACATTATACAGCTCTGTTGTAGCAGAGAAATTGGCTGTTTTAACAAAGAACCCTCAAGAAAACGAATAGATTTCTTGAGAAAGTAAACGATTCTTAAACTTAAAACTCTTTTCAGTTTAAAAACTGAACATGACTATTAGATGATACTCAGATAAATGTCTGAGTAGAATGATTTACTTTTACAATGAATATTGGGTCAGTTATTCATGTTGTTCTTCTTTGGCAAATACTTTCTAAGCTTTATTTGTACATGTAGAATTTCTCTTCCCACGCACAGCACATTTCTCTATTTCCACTGCAAGGTGCCTGTTGAGCTTCTCAAACAGAAGTTCCATGGAATAGATAATCAACTGAATAAATCTGGGAGATATTTTTCCTGTATAGATAGAGCATCCCTGCATAGCTAAACAACACAAGGCTTGCTTTGGCAGAAGTACTGCTGGTACCTCTTTGTGAACGCTCTTGTTTTAAGTATTCTTAGTTGAGCATCAAGCAGCTATTACTTATTTGTTTGGGTGGTTTTAATAATAATTACATTTTCCATGTGAGTAACACACCCAAATATATGATCTTTCTTTATATATCTTTTAAATACTATTTAAGGTGAGTTGATTAAATATCAGATCTTTCTTTCTTTTTCTTTCTTCCTTCCTTCCTTCCTTTCTTCCTTCCTTCCTTCCTTCCTTCCTTCCTTCCTTCCTTCCTTTCTTTTTTTCTTTCTTTCTTGTGAGGAAAATTTATATATATATAAAAAACATTTAAATAAGCAAAACAGACTAGTGAGTGTTCTGCCAAGTGCATCCTTCTGGGTTATCAGATTCTGTATATTTGTTATTGTCTTTGAACTCTACAATTCTATAAGTTGTAGAAAAAACACTAACAGCACTGTCCATGATACTTGTCCATAGAAATGCAAATAAGTTTTATCATTGCCCTGATGATATTGACCAGTTTTGCATCTATTTACAAATTCATTTTAGCATTCCCAATCACCTGTATGTTATTTGAATTCTCCTTTGAATCAGTTATAGCATTTTATTGGTTTCTCTATTACTTAATGAGTATATTGGTTTTCTATTGCTGGATAACAATTGCCACAAACATAGCAGAGAAAACACAAATGAATTATTTCAGTTTCTTTGTGTTAGTAGTCTGGGCAATGCTTAGCTGGGTCTTCTCTTTACATAATCAAGGTATAGACTTGGTCTATGATCTCATCTGAGGCCTGGGGTCTTTTTCCAAATTCCCTGGGAGTTGGCAGAATTCTTTTAAAAAAAAAAAAAAATTATTTATTTATTTATTTATTTATTTATTTATTTATTTATTTATGTTTTTATGGTGACATTGGTTAATGAAACCTGATAAGTTTCAGCTGTTCATTTTAACAATAAGACATATATATGTTTACACTGTGTGTTCACCTCACGTAATTAGATTTCTTTCTGTCACCACATATTTGACCCCTTTTACCCCATCTACCTCCCTCTTTCCCCCTCCCACTTCCCCTCTGGTAACCACTGGTCTATTGTCCATGTCTGTGAGTCTCTGTTTGTTTGTCCTGTTCATTTGTTGCTTTTGACTATAGGACTGACATCCTCAGCTCTCATAGGTCTCCTGCTGTTCCCTGTCAGGCAGCTCTCTTCATCTGGCAGTATACTTCAAGGAACACAGAAAAGTATCTTTGCTGTTTCTAATCCCTCTGGCTTCCTTCATCTCAAAATTTGAGACCTGCTTTTAAAGGGTTCTCTAATTAGGTCAAGCCTACCCAGGATGTGGAGGTTAGACTGAGGAGCTACAATATACACATAATCAGAGTTCCAGATGAAAGGAGAAAGGAGAAATAACAGAAAAGACACTATGTTAAGAGGTAATGGCTAAAAGTTCTCAGGAATTATTGAATGCATCAATGCTCAGATCTAGAAAAATCCAATAAATGCCAAGAAAAAGAAAACAAAAAGCACATTATTTTTCACAATTTCCCATTATAGTGAAAACTTCAGAACACCAAAGAACACAAGATGATTTCAAATGTAGCCAATAAAAGATAAATTAACTACAAAGGAATGACAAATAGATTTAAAATGATTTCTCCATATATATAAAAAAAACAGAAGTGAGAAAACAGTGGAATAATTCCTCTAAACTGTCAAAAAATTTCTGGTGAGCTAACTATAAATTATCTTTTAAAAATGAGACAAATATTTTCAGACAAACATTAGCCAAAAACGGTTAACCTCAATAAATGGTCACTAACAAATTCTAAAGAAGGTATTTCAAGCAGAAAAAAAAAATTTTCTGATGTGGGCTGAATCACAAAAAGCAGGGATACATAAAAATAATAATAAATAATTAAGCAAATCTAAACCAATTGGCAATATAAAATTTAAAATGACTAATTTGAGGTGATTGGGTAACAGTAAGCTAAAATTGATATACTGAACAGCAAAAGAATATAAAGAGAGAAGTTCTAGTAGAATTTAAGCTTATTTCAAAATCCTTTTATTGTTAGGAAGAGTGGTATTAGAATATAAGAATGATTCTTAAAGTAGCAACAATCACAATATCCAAGATAGACATAGTACATGTAACTTCCAAAGAAGAATAAGGAGAAAAATGAAATGAGGATGAAAGTTAAAAACATCAATTCAGTATAAAAGATGTCACAAAAGGAAGAAAAGAAACCATGGAAGAGTCAGGAATAGAGCTGGCGGTGAGCCACAGTTAAGTTTTTAAAGGCAGAGAGGACAAAAGGTGGGCACTGAAATTTCATGATTGTGGCAATAAACTTTTAATGATTAAAAAATATACACAGAAAATGTTGGGTATTAGAGGATGAGAATATTCAATTGCCTACCTAAATGAAGAGCAATTATGGATGCAGCTGTTTGATGTGGAAATATTGTGGTCTAGCAGACCCAAGTCTAGATTGGGCTCTGCTCCCAGTTCAGCTATTGAATCTGGCAGACTTTAAACAGATTGCAGGTGACTAGGAATTGAAAAGGATTTACTGGCTCCTAGCGCACTTCTTTCCCCCACAGCTCTTGGTCTTTAACTGCATCTTGGAGAAAGTAAAAATATGCTCTCAAATGTTCTTTATCTCCCATGAAAAAGCTTTGTGACACAGAGTATAGTGAGATCTTACATAGAATAAATAAGAACATACGTAGTTAGGACAAAGGCATGTGAGCAAGTGGGTGTTTATCAGTTTATAATCATGCGTACTAAACTCTCTGCTGAATTTGTTAAAATGTAATGATAGGTTGTGCATAATTGTGTGCCCTCATCCTACTGGTTAGCTCATGATTGGACAGAATCAATCCCTTATTTTCAGATGCACAAGGAAAATGATGATATTTCTTACATGAGCAATTTTGTGCTTCATTGCTCTTAATTGCATGATTACGCCTCACTCTTTGAAAACCTATAATATCTTAAAAATAAAGGAGGTTAATATGTGAGATCTTGCAAAAATACAAAAAAAAATTTGGAGGAAAAAAACCCCTGCTTCTTGAAGAAGTAACTCATTTAAAAACACAAGTTCATGCGCTGAAATTAAGTACAAGTATAGCCTATAGGCAATTCAAAAGAATTTCATTACACAAAAGAGTAGTTGAAATAAGTAACAAACTGCCAAATAATAAAAGCGAAGTGGGATAAATCAGCTCAAAAGAATCAATTTTTGAAAAGAAAGAAACCAGGAGCTACTGCCTTGATTCTTCTGACAGAAAAAAAAAAAAAATCTAAATCATTTTCTTCAGGTTATCATTGAATTTGAACTATTCCATACTAGAGCTAACATGATTTATAATCTCATATGAATTGATTTTAATTTCTTATACTTGCTAAGTAGAATTATAGTTTTTCTTTTACTTAACCTAAGTTTTCTGAAGAAAGAGACTCTAGGTAATTTTTTATTGTTTTATTCCTACACCTAGGGTAATGCGTATCAAAAAGCAGACCCTCAGTTATTAGTTACTAAATGAATTAAGAAACAAATGAAGAAAAACGTTCACTCATGACATGTGAGATATTTGACCAAAATATACCTGATTAAATCTACTTGGACCAACTCTAGCTCATAACAGCAAGGACCATTTATCATTGTTCCAACAATATCAAACCCAGAGCATTCACTGTGGTACAAAACAAAACTTATCCTTATAACTATGATCTCTTATTTCTGGCATGTCAGTCTTATTTACCTCTACCCTACTGCTTCTACAGTAGTCACTCATTTATAATTTTCTTTTCCCTTTTAAAAGAATTGCATCTAGTAAATTTTAGATCTCATTAACACTTGCTACCATATTTCTTTAGTAAGTGTACAGACAGGCAAGCATTAGGTACTGTGCTTTCATTGAAAGCATTTCTTATTCATTGTGATGCATTCATTGCCTGACAGACTTAATGATCTTTCATAAGCTCTTCATTTGCTACTTACTTAAGCACTAGGGAGAAAAGAGCCGAGTAAATACTAGGGGACCCATTTTGAAATCTGGACATAATGAAAATCTATAAATGTGCATGTTCCACAGATTCCTATATAATTCATTTTAAAAGTAATTCCGAAATAAGGTTGGTTTTATTTTACTTAAAGTGGGATTTGAAGACTTGATTTCAGGGCATTTTGGTAGAGACAAATAATATTGAAAATCTGTCCCTAAAATGATTTTGAAATCTACTTCTAGTTGAAATTCTTCTGTCTGAGGAAATTAGCATTTTTTCTTTTCTTTTTTTCTTTTTTCTCTTCTTTTCTTCTCTTTCTTTTTCTTTCTTTCTTTTTTCTTTTTTCTCTTCTTTTCTTCTCTTTCTTTTTCTTTCTTTCTTTCTTTCTTTCTTTCTTTTTTTTTCTTTCTTTCTTTCTTTTTCTTTCTTTCTTTCTTTCTTTCTTTCTTTCTTTCTTTCTTTCTTTCTTTTTTTCTTTCTTTTTTTCTTTTTTTCTCTGCAGATTTGACCATCTCTAAGAGTATTAAATATAACAAGACCAAATTTATTTTTTTTAAAAGTGGTATTAATCCAATATTGGACATTTAATATGTTGGCCCAAGAACTGGAGAATGTACTTAAAAGCTTGACTCTTTAGCATATTGAAACCTGAGGGAAACAATTACCTACAGTCAATGAACTAAGATGCTAGACATCTTAGCTTACATGCTATACCAGAATGAGTTCGAAGGCTTAGTGAGAGGAATGTTGGAACTGATCTGAGTGTCCCAAAACATTAAGAAACACATTTGTTTGTTTGCTTATTTGTTGTTGTTTGTTTTTGTAGGGAATAGTAGCATCCATGAAAAGATCTGCAGTGAGTGTCCTCTGTAAGTTGGAGATCACAATGGCAATAATATCATAAGATTGGGCTTCCTGATTTCAATAGAAATAATGACATTTCTGAATGGTGAAGGCCATCTGGTAGTGCTTAATGGACAGAAGTCAAGAGGGAGTAATCACCCCAGTAAACCTCATGGATCTAATTCTAATCAATTATTTGAACCAACTGGGCTCTACAAAGGACCTTCAGTGATCAAAATGTCTCTAGGAATGAAGTAGATGAGAAACCTACTAATGTTCTATTCAACATTTATAAATGGGAAACATGTCTGGTGGGCAGAAATATGACAGACTCCCAAAAATCATTCAAAGTTTCTCAAACAATATTAAGACCTAAGCCAATTCATGTATATGGAACATATTGAAGAAGAGGGTAGGGTCTTTTAAAAGAAAGACTGGAAAAGTTAGCCATAGATAAGTACATTGACATTTCCTCCAAACTTGCTCCAGAAGAAGTTATGGCCATTTATAGGATAATTGGCCACTGAAGAACTGAAAAGACAAAGATCTACTAAGATTATTTGATATGGGCTATGAATAGATGCTGGTGTCCACCATTCAGAATGCAAGTGACAGCAGTCATATGGTGAATGGCCCAGTGATCCATCCTGTGGTTAGAGTCTGGGTTATTAAATGTGTAGTTAAAAGAACCACATTGAACAACTAGCAAGAATCCTGTAATTGTTCATTGACTCTTGTTAAGATAGGAAAGATCAAATAGAAGCCATCAGAACATTCCCATTTTATATCCTTCACCAAAATAGTAAGTAAAAATAAAATAAATTATACTTTCAATAGGAAAATGAAGATTATACTGTTATTTTCAAAATTGTAAAGGGTAATGTTTGGTTGGTGTTCTTTTTCCTTTGGCTGGTGAAAAATGTTTGACTGCTGCATTATCACAAACTTGATAAGATAGTACTACCCCTCACTGAAAGTCAAGATGCTCATACCTTCACTGGAAAAAAAAAAAAAAAAAAAAAAAAAAGCACATTCCCTGGTAGCTGCCACAAACCAGCTTATTTGGGAAATGTTTTTTACTTGTTTGTGTTCCTAAGTTAAATAGTAAAAAACACTGGAAGCAGTTCTTCTTCACTAGATGTGGGTTGTTTTACATCTTTATTTAAAGCTATGACAAATCTCCTGATCTTTGTCATATCGCAAAGAAACCTGTTACTTTGAGACCCCTACAGGCAGGAGAATAAAGTAGCCTAGATATCTTAATAAGACACATGAATTCTAGAGAATGAGAAATTAAACCCTAAAATTTTAGATAAGAACATTATTGCTAAATTTCTAGAGTTCAGTGGTCTCTCAAGTTATTCCTTCTAACGCAAAAGATGAATTGCTGCACTTTGCTCCAAACATCACAAATAAAGAAGGTTGGCAGATATCTTTGGATTTTGTATATAACACACATGGATGAGATTCTTTGATTTATCTAGCAGGTAATCCATGAGGTTGTCAGTTTTGAATAAAGATGGGGGAAGAAAAGGTTCTGCAGCAGATCCAGTCTGTAATGCAAGCTGTTTTAACCCTTGTATTTATGGCAGACAAAATGGTCCTTGAAGAATCTATGACAGATAATAATGCTATATGGACCCTCTCTGAAGCCCTATTGGAAAAATCACAGTAGATATTTATAGACTGTGAGAGCAAAGCCCCATCCTTTTCTGACAATAACTATCTTTACCTAGAAATAGCCCAGAACTTATAACTTTTATTAAGCATTCAAAATTCAATGCTTAATCTAGGACACCAAGTATGTTGACACTCTGTACTGCCGATCACAAATTGGGTGGTATATAATGCATTATCAAATCACTGAATTGCACTTATTCTTCAGCATTCTATTAGTTAAAAGAAACAGTATATATGACACCAGGCTCAATCAGGTTAAAAAGACACAAGAAAAATTCATAAGTAGAAGCCTCAGACTATATAGTAATTAGTTCTGAAACTTTGTTATCTCCTTCTAAACCAACACTAACAGCTTCTTTTTTTTTTTAATGGAAAAAGTAAACAAACAGTGTTATAGGTGCTTCTGCATGATATACTGAATGATAGTAGTAAAGAGAGCTTTACTCCCGAATGTAAAGCTTAAACACAGAACATCTTGTTTTTCACTTTGGTTGAAAGAAAAGATTCATTTATATCAACTGAGAAATTCATTTATATCAACTCATGGGTAATGGTTAAATAGACTGCGTCACCACTCAGTGACTTACTTATTACTTAACAGATTGGTAACAATGAGGTTTGAAAGAGATGGACTTCCAGGAATAGGCAACACTTGAGGTCTTCCATTTTTAATATTCAGTTAGACAAGGGGAAGAATCCTCTGTACACTAGCTGTTTTTGCTCATCTATCTGGTGCCTGCCCAAGGAACCTATGTACAAAGAGGCTATCTAACAGAGTTAGAAGGTAGACATGATTTCAACAAGATGCATTTCACTTAACCAAGACTGGTCTGACTAAAACCTTCCTTGCAGTGTGTGCCAAGTAGGCAAATAATGGAGAGCTATATGGAATGCCTGAGGGTGCACCACTACCCAGTTAGAGGTATTATCACTTTGCAAAGAATGATTACGTTATACCCCTTTATTCATTGATGAGGCAGCCATTCATCCTCTTGAGAATAACTAATCTACATTTTTTTCTTCCCATGTCTAAAATAATGCTGCTAGTATTATCACATATAGACGTACAGATTGTTTCCTTCACTATCATGCTAACCCTATATGACATTGCCTCTGGTAAGGGAACTCATTTCACCATGATATTATTGAGGTCCATACTCATGTAATTCGTCTTACCATGCACCTCACACATAGAAGCAGCCAACTTGAGAGAAGAGTGAAATGGCCTACAGAAAGCCCATTTATGACACTATTGAGGAGACATTATCTTGAGAGGATAGGTGCTGTTCAATAGAATATGGTATATATTCTAAGCCAGTAATAGATAATGACACTTTTTCCTTAGACAGAATTGAGGGGAATGGGTACTAAGAAGTGAAGGTAAGAAGGGCCCCAATTATAAATGATAATATACTTATATTCCTGGGTTTTGCTCTGTTGTTCTTGTTTTGCCATTCTTCCTCATGACCTAGTGAGTTTGGAAGTCCTAATTCCCAAAAAAGAAAAGCTCCCACTAAGGAATACAGTCATGATTTCATTAAACTGGTTGCTAAAACTACCTCCTGGATACATTAGACTTCTCAAGGATCAAAAAATACAAATAGATAAGTTCTTTTCTGGCCAGAGTAATTGATTTTTTTTCTAAGTTAGCTTGGGCTGCTATCACAGAATACCAGAGAGTGGATGGCTTAAGTAACGACTTGTTTATTTCTAAGTTCTAGAGCCTGGGAATTCTGAGATCAAGGTGCCAGTGTGGCTGGGTTTTTGGTGAGAAATCTTTTCCTTGTTAACCACAGCCTCCTTTTTATTGCATCCTCACATGGCAGAGAGAGAGAGAGTTCTAGTTTCTTCATCTGCTAATATGGGCCCCACACATTAATACATAACAGTCTTAATTACCAAGTGGAAATTAGATTGCTGCTATACAGTGGGGGCAAGCAGAAGTGACTCAACAAAGTTAGAATGAATGTCAAGTAGATGTTAATAAAATGAAGATTTGTTACCCTTGATCAAGCCAAAATGCTGCCAGAGGATAAGGAAAACATGAAATGACAGAAATGACTTTTTTATGCAAAGAAGGATTTTTTTTCAAATATTTCAACCAAAACAAAATATTGCAACAGAAGCATATATTAGAATTCAGTGTCTTCAATTAAGACACTAAGGTAATTTGCAAAAATGCAAAACGATATAATTCTTTTCAATTCATATTTTATTTTTAAGAATACATTTTTTCATAAAAAACATGTAACAGGTTGTTTATTCATTTCAAATCAATTAGTAAATATTTTAATAATTAATCTATTTTAATTTTAATACAGTAAATAGTGACAAATTTAACCCTCCCCCCACACATACACATAAAACTTTGCCTTGTTCTCCACTTTTTAAAGTATGTGAAGTATGTGTTTTGCTTAAGTATGTGAAATATTTATTTTTTAAATATTTGAAGAAGATCCTTAGAGGAAAAACTTGGAGAGCTGCTGAATTAAAATATCTAAACAGAATTTTGTTCCCTAACAGAATTCTTATTATATAAGTAATTCCTAGCCCAGAGATTGCTAGAAAAATGAAAAGATATAAATTTTATAAAGGAATCACACATAAACAAAAATAAAATATAACCCAATATATGTGAGACTGAAGGAAGACTGACCAAGTCTAGAAAAACCCTTCAGAGGTAAGAACTGAAAATCAGTTTGAAAAATAAATGATATTAAGTGTCTTTGTCCTTATAGGCTTGAATCATAAAGGTAATAATAATAAGGTTAGTGTCCATTAACTTTATTTCCATTTTAAGATATAAGAGATAGTAGAAGAAACATTATATTATAATCACAAAAAGATCAGTAAACATGGCAGAGTGATTTTGGGGAAAAAGAGGCAAAAGATATGAAAGAAATTTTGTTATAATAGTTAACCTTTATTCAAGCAATTAAAATAATTTATATTCATCACCATTAATTTGATTTATTATATTTAGAGAAAAATATTGTAGTACTTCAAGCTGAGTAACAAGCTTGAAGTCCCCCAAGAAGTAAATACTGGAGCCAAAATTGAAAAACGATTGGATCCATGTTCAAGGTCTTTCCTATTATTTATAAATTGCTGCATATTTCTCTAGCACATATAATGCATACTTTGAATACTAAAAATTAATGTCTTTATTAAAATTCTATACTACATATTTTTCAAAGGAAGTGGATTGTGCATTAGTGTTAAATATGTATTAATATGCATTGTAAGCCTAAGTAAATGGAAAAAAAAATTAATAAATTCCAGTGCATACTATGCACTCTATAAGGCAAGATTAGGCAATATTTACATTATACCCACACCACTGTGTGGGGGTAAATTTAAGCTAATATGACTAAATGACTAGAAAACATAAAATAGATGATAAATTTTTTAAAAGGTTGTGAATTCTAAGAAAATTTACTGGGAAATCATGAAGAATGTGGCTAATAATAAAAGGTAAATCTTGCTTTATTGCATATAGGGCTGGACTAGATATACATAAGAACTATTAACAGAAATATAGAGCCCCCAGCTTTCCCATAGGTCTCATAAAAAAGTATTTCAAATTCTGTGTTTCAGGAATTATTTTCCCAAATAACCTTCCTCCCTTTGCTCCCTGTCACTAATTCTTGACATATTTGAGTACAAGAGCAAGATTTTATTCTATCATCATGGGTATGAGAAAGTGTAGGGAACAGAGTCTCTGGAGCTTAGGTTGCCTGAATTAAAAAAGCTTTACTGCTTACTTATTGTCTCTGGGCAACTTACCTCAACCATCAGTGTTCTTGTGTGTTAAAACTGACATAGTAATATTTATCTGTCTATAGCTATTATCTTACTAATAATAAATTAAATAACCCTGACACAAGTTTAGATGACTTAAAATTTCAAATTAGCATGAATTAATTGTGACAGGTACTATTCTGGGAGCTACTTTTGCTCAGAGATAATGCAAGAGCCAGAAGTGAAAACTTTCATTCCTGAAGTTAGGGGAGATTAGACGAACACAGAACACAGAAAGGGTCCTGAAGATGCTAAAAGGGATTAAAAATACATACATACATACATACATACATACATACATACACACATACATACATACATAGTTAATTAGTTGTTGCCTAGCAAGCCACCATAGAACTATAGCGGTATTCAGTAGTAAATATTTCTGTCTTGCATATTTATTAAATTTAGACATCCCTGGCTGGGCCTGGTTAGGTTGTTTTTAGCTGGACTCTATCTTGCATCTACAAGTAAGCTCGGGGTTTGGTTCTAGTCTGGCTTTGCCTGGACACCACATCTGGAACATCAGCATGTTTGCCTCCTCCTGTGACTCAAGTGACTAGCTCAAGTATGTTTTTCACAGAGATGGTAGATGTGTAAGAGAGAAAGTCCCATCTCCCAAGTGCTATGTCACATCGCATCTGCTAGCCTCTCGCTGGTCAAAGAAGATGCAGTAGGTTAAATAGTGGTCTTTGAAGCGATACATTCATGTCCCATGAGTTACATCTCATGTACCATGAGCTTATTTGGAAAAAGCATCTTGCAAATGCAGTTAAGGAACTCAGCACCCGATCTCCCTGGATTACTGTGGTGGGCCCTAAATCCAGTGAGAAGGGTACTTATAATAGAGAGAATAGCAGCAGACACAGACACAGAGGAGAAAACCATGTGAAGACAGAGGTGGAGTTTGGAGCAATGAAGCAACAAGTCAAGGAATGCCTGCAGCCACTATCACCTGAAGAAGCAAGGAAGGATTCTTCCCCAGAGCCTCAGAAAACAATGTGACCTTGCTGCCATCTTGATTTTGAACTTCTGCCATCCAGCACTTGAGAGAATAAATTTCTGTTGTTATAAACCACTAAATTCCTGGCATTTTGATATGGCAGCCCTATAAAACTAATGTAACATAACTTTTTAAAACTTAGATTCAGGTAGTTAGAAAAGTAAGCACTGTTCACCAAAACAAGTACTACAGCATTTATATGGAAAAAAAGGGCTGGACACAGAGGGATTTGAAGAGTTGAGGTAAATAATCCTCCATATCAGAATTCAGCCCCTCCCCACTTCATAAGAAAATGGCAAGCCTCATGGCACTTTTGTTTACCAAGAAATCCTAAGAAATATAAAAAATAAACTATTTTCATATACTCTGATGCTATATCACTTGATTCTATTTTACTTCATTATATGTTTGGTGAAAGATTAATTCCTACCACCTGGTGATTATGTTTCTTTTAATCTTCTTTCTTTGATTAGTGGTATCTATGACTTGTTTCTAACCAACAGAATATGGAAAGGTGATGGGATGTTATTCTCATAACTGTGTTACCTTACATAAGACTTGATCTTGCCAGCAGACTTGCTCTAGACATTTCTCCCTCGCTAGATTTGAAAAGGAGACTTACATGGCAAGTTGCTGAGGTCGGCCTCTAGCACCTAAGGGAAGCCTCCAGCCATCAGCGAGCAGGCCAGAGCAGTCATATAGACACATAGAAATGAATTGTGCCAACAACCCGAGTGAGTGTGGAAATGGATCCTTCCCAGTCGAGATCCCAGATAAGAACAGTTTGGATGACACTCCCTGCATCTTTGTGATACCCCATGTAGAGGGCTCAGCTAAGCTGAGCCTAGATTCCTGACTCACAGAAATACATGTGTGCTTTTTTAAGCTGCTAGGCTGCTAAGATTGTAATAATTTATTAAATAGCAATAAACAAATCATATAAGTGGAGAAGTGAAAAGGGGGCATTTTCAAGCCTGTTAATCATATATTAGTGTCAATAGTGAGGGAACTGATCCAACATAAGCCACAGTTCTAAGATCTCTTTGTTTTTAAATTTGGCACAGTAATTTAAATTCAATAAAGAGTGATGAGATTTGTGGATGTACATAAAAGAATTATTGTGGTACAAAATTAAAAACTGCATCCTGTGAAGTAGGGGGTTTATTTAGGCTAATGAACAAAAGGGTTGGATAAAAAAAGATTCTCTCTTCTCCATTTCTTTTCAGATGTAAGGAGTAGTACACTCATTTTGCTCTGCCCTAGATTGCAAAGCCAAGACTAATGAATGAAAATCATATAAATGCAGTTAGCTTTCTAAATAACTAAATATGGACAATTAGAGAATTAGCTACCAGGTAGAATGGTGATTTTTTTTTGTGGGTGGAAGGGAGATGGAAGATAGCTAGATAGATAGATGGAGAGATAATGAGTAGATAAACTGATGGATAGATTGATAGGTAAATAGTTGAATAAATGGAATTACGAGAGATAGACTGATACATAAAGAAATAGAAGAGAATTGGATAAATAAATGGACAGATAGAACTATAGATAGACTAACAGAATTGAGATAGATAAATAGATAAGAGATAGAAGAGAGAGAGAGGTTTAGCTAGGTAATTGAAAAAGCAGATGGTCGGATAAATAGAGGGATGGGTAAGAATAGATGGACATAAATAGATAGAAAGATGATTGATAGAGAAAGAGATAGATAAGGTATCCAGAGATGTATAGATCAAATATATTGAGGTTTTTTTAACCCTCCTCTTCCTTGGGTCCTAAAAACTTTCAAGACTTTTTTCATACTGATATGTTGCCTTGAAGATGAAAATACTACAAGTGGTGTAAACTGCTTTGCTAAAAGCATCAGAAGTGCATACTATGTACTATAAACAGGAGGAAGTGATAGTCCCTTGATCAATCAATCCCATTCCTCTCAATGGCTGATATATTTCTTTTCTAGACTAATTTGTTTGTTGGATGGTGAGTGAATAACAAGCAGCACACGTTGGAATGCTTACTCTATCAAAACAGAAGTCAGCTGCTTTCTATAGCAATGGCTCATGCCAGCTGGCTAAAGAATGGCATTGGCTCCAGCTGTGTTTTGAAGCTACACATTTCATGTTTTACAGTCCAGTCAGATGCACTGGCACTGAATGAAATGGTTCCAGAAGATACAAGAGAAGATGAAATGAATAGAAAAAGAAAATAATACTGTGCAGTAAAATAAATTCTAGCCAGGATTCAACTTAATCACATTAAATACACATATTCACAATTAATAATGTGAAAGCATGATTTTCTTTTCTATAAAGCCTTTCATATGTAGATTTCAGTTACATTCTCTCTCTATATATACATATACATTTACACATATATCTATTTACATGAATAAGTGGTACAAGTTAGGAAAAAAATGAAAAGATGTCATCTTTAGATTTGTCTTATTTAAATTTTAGTAAATTATTCCTGTATTTATCATTTAAATAATGAATTCAAATTTTAATTTTAATTTGCTTAACATTATAAGAACAGAGTGACTTCTCTAGATTTTTAAGTAAGTAAATATTAATATAAAATATATATGTCTACCAAATTCCAACTCTTAATTCCCCAATGTTTTCATTCATCGATTAAAATATCAAACACCTTATATATGCCAGGAACTATAAGTACTAAAAGGAATATGTTGTAACCATTAGTCTTAGGAAGTTATAAGTAGAAAAGAAGCACAGGAATAAATATTAATGATTGTGATAGGTGCTAAAATAGAGGTTTTCATGATATAATAAAAGCTCAAAGGAAGGAAATTAACAATTCTTTCTGATGAGACTGGCGGAATTATCAATTCTTTCTGATGGGACTGTTTAGAGGAAATGAAGTTTTGTCTTCCCTTCTAGCATAAGTAGGATGGGCAGAGAGAGAAAAGAATAGCAGGTATCATCCCAAGGCTAAGGAAGCAGTATGATGGATATGTTGAGGTTGTGGTCATTCAGAGGAAGAGTGAGTAAAATGGTATGTCTTCTTGCCCAGGAAAAACTTTTGATGCAGTTCTGAGTGAAATGGAGAGAATTGAAATATGAATAGGATATATAGAGAGAACAACAACAAAAAGATGAAATGAAAGAAAGAGGAAAAGTAAATAGACTAGGGTGTGAGCAAGTGGAAATGAAAAAAACTAAAATAGGAGAGAAGAATAGGACAGGTGTACAGATGCAAAAGAAATCATTTATTCATGAGATTTTTTGCAATTAACATAAAAGTGCTGTACAGTCATGTTTAATATATAATTTAATTTTTTTATTATTAAAAGGAAATCACTAGAACATCTAGTAATGTAATCTCTAGGCTTAATTTATGGTGTCTCCTACTCATATTCCAGGATTTTCAAGGGAATTTTTAACAGTGCTATTATTTATTACTTACAATTACTTACCCATTCATTTACTCATCTATTGCATAATTCATCCATTCATTCAAAAATGTTTTATGAACCCCTGTGAATTTAGTAATAATGCCAAATGCTAGAGATATGTCAGTGAACAAAATGGTCCAAGTCTTTGCCTTCTAACTAAAATGCCTTGTTTAACTAAAATGATATTAGACTTGATAAGAAGATGCAAATTAAGAATATAAAGTTTCACATCTTTTTGCTTGCCAAATTGTCATCACCTCTCATTATATTTTACTTTCATGGGCATGACTCTTACTTTGCCTCTGAAGAATCTGATTTGGCCAAAATGACGACGTTCCATCTGTATAAGATGCTTTTGTATATTGATTTTCTTTGTGGTTTATTTTAGGCCACTTCGCCAAAGAATTTAATTAAATAAAATTGTTATCCCTATATTTATCTAGTTATAATAATCAGTACTCTTAATTTTTATGCCAACATTTTCCCCCCATAAACTGCCACAGAAGGGTAATGATAATTGAAAAGCCTACAAAGAGATGGGAATAATTAGTGTGACCTGCTTGTCATCAGAACAAATTCTATTAATCCTCAGAGAAAGTCCTGCCAATCTAGCAACGTTTCTTTCCCACTGGGAGGGTAAAGCTCCTCATCCTTTTTCTCCTGCCTTCTCTAAATTGCTACCCCACATTTACTGTTGCAACTGCATTATTGGCCAGTGACCTGATGTTTTTCTCCTGCCTGCCAAATGGTTAGGAAACCACAAGCAGGCTGCTTCCTTTTCTGGAGGCAAAATTACTATACACAAACATCCAACTCAGGATAAGTAAATTACCTTGGTCAATTGATTTACAATTTATCTGGGGCAAGGTTTTGATAGAGATATTAAAAGGGAAGTAAAATTTATAACACTGACATAAAGCCCAGAATTCACTGCTTCTGCCAGGAGCAGCCACTTGCTACACTCCACCAGGCAGGTTAACTCAGCCTTTTAGCTTATTGGATTTTTCCATTTCCGACAGTTTCATTTATGCTTTGGGGTTTAAATAACCTTCTGCTGGAGGCCCCATGCCTCCAATAGAGTAGAGCTTTGTGTATATGACAGCAGTCGCTCTATAGTCTCTCGGGTGTGTTTTGGAATAATATCACCCTATCCCTCCCTTTGATTCTTCCCGTTCTCCAGTAGGTGGTAGACAAGCAGTACCATGACTACTTATTTAAGCTGCCGGAAAATGGAATAGAAACCAGGGCATGTTTTTTTCCTCAGGCAAGGAATAGTTCAGGATACATTAGGCTGTTGCTGCTTTCTTCCTAACTCTTGTTCTGGCCATCGAATCCTCTTTTAAAAGTAATATACCAAGTCACATTTTTGTAAAACATTACAAAGTCTGGTCGAGTAGTATTATTCTAAATAATAACAAGAACAAGAACAACAACAATAATAATTTACAATAGTAAAAGTAGAAAATGAATAGGGGTTTTTTTTTTTGCAGAGAATTTTTTTTTTTGAGGGGTGGTGTTGCAGGAAAGGTAGATACTTTGAGAAAATCAAGTAAAAGAGACAAGATGTCACATATAAACTGCAAACTACTGGATACCAGGTCTTTTTTGTCACGACATATCTTTATTCAGCAGTCATTAACAATGAATGACAGATTGAACATGCTTAGTAAATTTATGTTAAATTTATCCTCTAAATTTTATTGCTAGAACTGGATGAGAGAGAGAAAGAAAGTGAGAGAGGGAAAGAGGGAGGGAGAAAGAGAGAGAGCATTAGAACATGACATATTTGGGAATGTGATTGTGGACTGCTGTTATACTGTAAACTTTACTGTATTATTATAGAAAATGGAATTTCCAAGTGACAGATGTTTTTCTCATGGGGGAAATAATTGAGCCAGACATACTCTTCTTATTAAGAAAGGTTGAACGAATCAAACCACCATCTTTTTGGTTACACATTGCATTCAATTAAGATTGCTTGATATTGTATGTTAAATCATCATGTAACTTTTAATTATTTGAGAATATAAAAAATATGTGTCTAAAAATAAAAAAAGTAAAGAAATAATATGTAAAAATGGAAATCTGATAACTGTAAATATTCCCATACATTGTGCTGTCTTTCTCTGTATTCAAGGTTAACTAAAAAGTCTGACTCCCTCTGAGAACAATAATTATTATTAAAACTCAGAAAGAAAACATGAAAAATTGGCTGCTCATGGCCATTCTTTGACTGTACTATGTAGAGATATGCCATCTTTTCCAAATCTTCAACCTATTTATTCCAGAAAAGAAAGATGAAAGTGTAGAAAGAATACCTGAATGTATATGAAGAGTTGTAGAGGGTTTATAGAGGAAAGTTTTATTTGCTAGAGTCAAAGCTGGCTAAATTTCAATGAGTTTATTTCTAATGTTTTAAAATGAGATTTAATATAAAATATTATACTCATAAAAAACTAGAGCTTGGTTTTCTCTGCTAAAATGCCAAAATTTTCTTGGATTACTGGTCTTCTCTGTATAAGAGTTTATAAAAGCCTTTTCTTTACATTCTGAGTCACCTGCCTAGAAGGCAACAATTCTATATTTTATCAAAAACAGTATCCTGTGCTTTATGTTGACTTTATCATGTCCTTGATTATTTAGGAGAAAAAAATCTTTGTACTTTTAAAAAGAAACAAATGTTTTTTTTATTTTTTATAATTATGTTACCTCCTTTATTTACTTTGAATGTCTATTGTCATTTTAGTAATTCTATTTAATAACTTTTGTAATTTTGTCTTTTCTAAAATCAAATTGTAAATTATATTTTTTGCACCTAATATTGTCTTTGGTATTTCCTAGAGAGTCTCTGAAAAATCACAAAGAATTTGTTCTTTTACTTTGTGAAAACAAAGGAGCTAAAAATAATTAAGTTCAATTGATATGTTTTTAGGTTCATGGGAAACATAATGAAGAAGAGATGATTAATTTTCCCCAAGTTAAATCTATATATGACCCAGAAATCCCTCTTCTGGGTATCTAACCAGAAAATTTGAAAACATTTATCTGCAAAGATATATGTGCCCCGATGTGCATTGCAACATTATTCACCATGGGCAAGCCATGAAAACAACTGAAATGTTTTTCAATAGATGATTGTATAAAAAGATATGGTACAAATAAAATGGAATATTACTCAACCACAAGAAAAGATGAAATACTGCCATTTAAGAAAACATGGATGTATCTTGAGATAATCATGATAAACAAAATAAGTCAGACAGAGAAAATTGAGAACCATATGATTTCATTCATATGTGGGATATAAAACTGAAAGCAACAAACAAATAAGACAAACAAATGGACTTATGGACAGACAACAGTTTAGTGGTTACCAGAGGGAAAGAGAAAAGGGATAGGTAGATAAGGGTAAAGGGGTCAAATATAAGGTGACAGAAGAAACAACTTTGGGTGCTGCATATACAATGCAGTATACATATGGCATATAATCAAACCATACACTTAAAATCTACATAATTTTATTAACCAATGTCACCTCAATAAATTTAATAAAAATATGTATGAGTAAAATATTATTAATATATACTAAATATCTTTAAACTCCTTGCTGCTCCTAATGTTTTCATTTATTAGAGTCTTGATGTTAATTTGCCTGATATTAGACAACAGTATAGTGTTATCACTCATAAATTAAGTTATTTTTTATAATGTCATATGCCATAGAAACAACCAGATTTCCTTGTCATTGCCTTATTTTTGTAATAAACTTTCATCAGTCATTTCTATCTTTAGTAATAAGTGGATAGTTTTGTTGTTGTTGTTGTTGTTGTTGTTGTTGTTGTTGTTGTTGTTGTTTCTGTACTCTGATTCTTCCATAACTGTGCTTGCAATCAGCCATAGGCCAGAGTGCTTCATCTTCAACAACCACAAAAAAGACTGTCAGAGACACATGGTAAGAACTATGCTGGGTACGTTAGAACACAGATTTGCGATGACATGACTTAAATACCTTTCAGGCTCTACTGCTGAAGAGTTAGGATTCTAAGAATTCTAAGTGAGAAGCTGATGGATTTATTAGACTTCCAACTCAAGATGGTGTAAACAAGAATTAATTGAACAGGACTGAAAGAATTTATGAGAGATAGTTGTGAGTTTTGTGTGGAATATTGCTGAGGCTTTAATGCTCAGTTTTCTGGAAATAACAAAATTAAAAAAAAAACCCTCTCTTTTCTCTGAAGTTATCTATAAATCATATGAATTTAAGGTACTGCACTTTTATAAGTGAAAATAAAACATTTATATTTTTCTCTCTGGCTGATCTCTCCAGAATTTGAAATCTTTTATATTTTATTTATATGGCACTATAACTATTTGCATAGGTTCAATAAGAATCAGGCCTCCTTGTTAACAGAAACTAATTGGAAGCATTGGTTATATAACTAAGGCTTTGAGTAAAATGTCATATTTGATAATGACATTTGATTCAAATACTACTAGACACTTTTAAAGAACTATGGTTGACTTCATGGAGTCAATGCTTATAAAGCCCTCTTGGGAAAAGTGGCTTGGTACCTGGCTTAAAGGTTCACAGCCTTACAGATGATTAAGGAAAGTAGCTTCCTGGAAAGCTCAGGGACTTTAGGATATTTTGAGATCATTGAGAGGGAACAAATTGTTAAGAATTATAAGTGAAATCTTGTGACATATTCTTGGCTTGGCTTCTTGGCCACAAGAGACTTTCAGAAAAATAACGTGAGATTCTTTATGAAAAGTTTCGGCAAAACCAATTTTTAATGGCCTATAGGTTAACTTCCATTCTTCCTATATTTATGCAAGTAATCAAGCCAGATCTAACAAAATCAGCATTATTTTGTGATTAAAAATAGTCTTTCTTTAGTATTATCTTTGATTAAAAGGGGGGGAAATTTGTGTTTCAATGAAAAACTATAGCACATAATAGGGTATTACCAGATTCCAGCCCTATTCATTGTCTTTGAGCTACTTTGCCACTGCTCTTCATTATAATTTGCAGATACATGAAATACATGAACAAATAGTTTGCTACCTACCTATTAATGGGTAGGTAGTGTCTTTACCAAAATTTTGCACATAGTGTCTTTACCAAAATTTTGATTCTTCTGGTTTCTATATCTGGCTACAACCCTACAAACAAACACATCCATTTTTTTTCTCCTTCCTGACTTAGTGAAGCTGAGGTACCTAGATCCTTACTGGAACTTTAGGTTGCCTGTAGTTTGAATTTCCCCTCAGATGTGAAGAACCATTGTGAAATAAAATCTAATGGATTGCACATATCTCTTAAAGGATTTATCTTCACAGCCAGTCATCCAGGGGCTGGGTTTCTCCCCAGAAGAGTTTCCGCCTAGGTCACTGAAGAAGTCTTGTAAAATGCTCAGATTACTCATATTCTTTATGAGAGGTGCCCATGGCTGCAAAATACATCATCAAGAGTTTCGACCTCTTAGCTTTAAGAACTCAAAGAGCAGTGCTATATAATAAAAATATTTTAATCCACTGACTACTTAAACTTTAATAAAAATGTTTACATTAATATTTTTATTTTGCATTTTAGGCATCCCTTTATTAAGATACCTAAAGCAACTAACATTTGTCACCACTTCCTAGTAGTTGGCTCAACTGATTTTGTAAAAAACGTCAATCAGAATCTTCAGGAGATGATTTCTTAGACTCTACATTACTCCACTTTATAATTTATAATTTTATAATTTTTTTTAGTTGTTCAGCAATAAAAGCATATCATTGATTCTGAAAAAAAAAAGGAGAGACTGACAATGTTGAAGTTTACCCAAGCCTTGTGGCTTAGAAAACAGGGAAGGTTAATGAAATCTCCATACTCCTTTGTGTTTGGAAAAGACTTCCTGAAAATAAACACTCTTCCCCTTATGACTTAGATAAGACCCAGGGATGTCCCCTTGTTTACTTATGATAAGACCAAAATAGATCTGCAATTCTCATCCTTTGCTTTATAAATAAATAACAAAATATTTATAAACCAAATTGTAATTAAGATTCTTTTCTTTCTCAGATACCTAGATTTTGACTCACCTTAATCCTGAGTCATCATACAACGTCTCCTCAATATCGCCTTCCAAAAAATAAGCCTATCCCAAGATAAATCATTCCTTGGTTTACTCCTATCATGCCACGGTTGCTCATCCTATTTCCCCAAACTTGATTTTTCTAGACTTACTTCTCCTTCTTATAAAAGATAAACACTTTATTTTCTTCCTAATCACTGATAATTTTGAAGAGCTCATATTCAGAACATTTTCCTTATTACAATAGTCCCTTCTCTGCCTCTTGCAATCATCCTTTTGAATATAGTCTCTCCTTACCTAAATTTAGATTTTTTTTTCTTATCTAAAAAGGGTATGTAATATCAGTTAATCTTAGGATTGTATATGACGTCAAATTTGGCCTGTCCAATGGCTTTTGAAATTGTTTCAATTGCAATTTTTTTAAACAAACAGTAAACAGAGGACTTCACTGTGTAGAACGACAATAGAAACTGATCATATTTATGTTCTAAGTCATCAATAAAAGATGCATTTTGAACAATCAAAATTATCCCAAAAATCTTTTTAAAAAGGTCTGCTTTTCAGATCAACACATGATTTCTTAATAGGCACCAGAGCCAGATTTTCCTACATTATTGAATAGTTGCCATTTCTTTGGTTGCGCACTAGTGGTTGGCTTGAATTAAAAGGCTGTGTAAAAAATATGTATTTCTTCAAATTTCATAATCACAGTTCATACGGTAAGATATCCACAGAATAAATAGTATACAAAAACTTAGAAAAACAATTTACCAGTATTTCCCATTTTACTCCATGTTTGTGTTCATTTGACAATTTAAAATTCAATTTTAATTAGTTAAATGAATGTTTTGATATGATCCACTGTACTAAAAGCTGCTTTTGTTGAAATAGGGGTGGTAGGTTCATAGTTCCATCCACTAAACTCTCTTTCTTTCCCTTTACTCCTAAGAATCTCTAAAGTCTATTGAACATTAATTCATACCCCTGATCTACTCCAGCATCTCACTCAATAATCTGATATTACTTTTCAAATATGGAGACAAAAGGCATTCTGTTTTCTCCATTAGTGCACATATTCTGTTCATGTGTTATCTTTTTCAAATCACATGAGCTTCATTATACATAAAACTCTTCTATCAGTACAACTTTGGAGACTTGTTGAAAACTGCTTTAAATAGGCTTGTAATTGTCAGGTTGTTTTAAAGAATGTCAAGAGCCCCCAGAGTTAGAAATAGGTAAGAGTTGTATTTTTATCTTATTTCATATTTGTAGGAGTTGACATGATGCATTGGAAATAAGATTTTGACCAAATTCTGTCAAAACAACCAATATTAATTAGCAACTAAGTACAAAAACAGATGTTTCATCTTTTGATGTAAACTTAGGGAAGTCCTTGTTCTACACTCATAAGCACTGTGACAAGCAATTTTCATCATAGTGAACTTCTGGGACACTAGACCAAATAAAACCCAGGACCTAGAACACCACTCAGAAGGCTATTACTTGTTTTGTGGATTTCTAACAACCTGCTTGTAAACTGGACTCAAATCATATTTTCCTGTAAGAATATAGTTTTATTAGTGGAGAATAGTCTCTAACATTCCTTATGCCATTTAGGAAATTCTTAGACACAAATGTAGATCATGATCCTTCAATTTTCACCTTTCCATCCTATACTAAGACACCTAATTAGGCCTTTCAAAAGCTATCCAAATGCTCCTAGATCATATCTTGATTAGGATGCCTCAAATGCTAATTTCCCTAGTGTGTTGGATAAGGTTAATTTACTCAGAATTATTTTAGTGACCCTGCCGCAGTCAAAGTAACAGTCCCAAGGAAACTAAAAAGAATTAACAGATGTCCCAAGTGCCATAGAATTATTTTAGCAAAAGTAGTGTCATAGATTCAAAGTATATCTAGAAAAATATTTAGTTTTTTTTTTAAATTTATTGATTTGATTATAGTCAAATACGGAGTCTTCTGTAGAGTAAGGAATCAAGCCCCAGTAACAGGAATATCTGTCCAGGGATCTTTCCAATACATAGGTTAAATACCTTGTTTCTGAAACCTTGTTCACAAAGCATATAATTTATTTTGAATGCTAAAATTGATTAATTTGTAAGAAAATTCATTTTTTAAAAATAAATTAATGGGTATTATAATAAAAAATTATAAAATAATTTTTCTCACTAGCAGAATGATGCTTTGTGAGTCTTAATGAATCTTAAAGGGTTTTTTCAGTCTTTTACAAAGTATTAAACATATATAAGAAAAAATAAAATGCTGCCATATCATAATTTATGAGTAATTTTCAACTTTTTTTTCCCTTAACTTGTTTGGGCATTTAACTTATCCTATATTTTTAATTTTTTTTACCACTTATATTTTATAGTTACAATTTATATAATTTCAAAATGTGTATTTATTCTCATTGGGTTCATGAGTATGTATGAAAAATACTTTGTTAATTTAGTGAAGTAAAATTAATTTATATTTCTATAAACAGCTCATTTTAACTTTGTATATGTTGCTATATTTTATAATCTATTGCAAAAATTTAAAAGAAAAATTTACAATTTCTGTCTCGAATATAGAGAAAATGATTATTCTAAAATGTCAAAATTGCTATGAAATTTTCAAAATATTTTGTGCCAAGAGACTAGCAAATGCTATAATTTGGAACTGGGGAAAATAATGTAGTCTATAATATGGCTCATGAATACTGCTTATTTCTAAGCAAATGTTATTAAAACAAATTTATGAATATTTTAACAATTGTAATGCAATGATGTTTTGATCTGTGAGCATATGTTGAACACACAAAAAATCTCTGGTGTTCGATAAGGCAAATATTTCTTGGGAGACAATCTATTTTCTTTTTTTTTATATGCATTATTTATTATCAGATAAGTAATATCAGCATGCTTTGAAGAGGCTCATCATAAAGTGTCAAAGCACTAGGTAACAAATCAATGGTTGTTTAAATGATTGTTTTTTCTTCAGGGAAAATATATTTTGGTTTAGAGACCTAACTTCGTTATGCTTCAATATATACTGAGTGAAAAACACTGTTTCCGTCATTAATGTGTTTATAAAAGCTTTCTGTTGTCTGCACTGAAAATCATTTGGTTGATTTTTTTTTCTGTGATATATTGTCTGACAGTAAAAGCTAATGCTCTCAGTAGCATTTATATACTTTCAAATTTGAACTAAATTTTTAAAGAGAAATATGTCTAACTATATTATTAATTATTATGAGTTATTATCACACATCCATCAGAAATGCCTACAAATTCATTTTTTAAATAAAATACCAATCTCTACTTATACATATTACAGCACACACTGTTCAAGGAGAGATTTTAATGGTGTAATTTCACTATAGTGATCACTGCCATTTAAGCTTTTCAAACTCAGCTGAGTTTTCCTGCCCATTATTTTGTTTCTGTAAATGTATTTCTAGAGGAAGTAGCTACCATATTTGATTCTGTAATAAATGAAATAAACTTTAATTTTTTTCAGCTAATCAATTCTGATTATTTATAAACACTCAAAAAATTACTTTTTCTAGCCATTTGTAGTTATATACTGTCATTTACTTACAACTATTTAAGTATATATATAATTATACATTATTGTACACATTACCTTTAGACTCTAGAGGCTAATAACTAGAGGTTCCTGAAATCGTAATAGTGATTCTCACATAAAAATTCAGATTCTTATGTTTCAGATTCTTATATTTAACTGGAAAGAATATGCAGCATATTAAAGAACACATATGAAGTGTCAGACATATAACATTAAATACATCTTAAAGGTATTTTCCATCTCAGTAAGCTTAAGGCAGTTAGTGAACCACACCACCATCTAGACTAACCCTTCTTAATGTATACAACACCCCCCACACACGCTTTTTTTGTGGTAGAGTTCAAAACCATCATATCTTAATCTCTCATTTGTTTCTTTGGTCAACTGCTTGGTATAGAGATTTTCTCAAACCATGAAGCCTTGGGAAAAAGGAGAGTGTACAATCTGTAATGGAAGCAAGAGCCATCGAGCATGAAAACTCAAGATTCTTATTTGCTGTAATGGAGAACTCCTTTTCTGTGGTTGGTTTCCTTAGGGATGCTGTTGTCCACACCCTGTCTATGATTGGCTATATGCTTATTAGACAGCCCTAGGATGTTAATCACTGATATAATTAGTGCCATGCTGACTGTGCTACCCACACCTATTGTGCTGTAAGTAAGTGTCATGGATGTGCAAATTAGAAAATTCCAATACATTGGCCCTGAAAGGATGCCCTCTCCGGGATGTAGGCAGCTTTTTAGGTCCTGTGAACATAACTGGAACTAGAGCTAAAATTCATCTACTCTTGTGCTCTACAGGTGAGGTATAATTAGAGTTTAAAATATTCTTTCAGTAGTTGTTATTAATAATCTTTAAGGCTGTCACTTGATTTCAACACACTTAACCTAAGCACCTTATGTCTGGAGAGAGGGAACTACCTATGTTACATTTCCCCAATTAGTCTGTAAATTCCCTGACAGAAGAGCTGATCTAACGCTGCTTTTATAACATTCCCTTCAATCAACATACTATAACTTTCCAAGAAACATTATTCTAATTTGGGTTTGGTTTGCCTGATATCTTTTTACTATGCCACCATTCTTCATTATAGATTTCCTTATATTACCCATGTTAATGAAGCATCTGTCTTGATTTACATTATCTTTTATTATATTAAAGGCTCAGATTTTTCAGTGATGCTATTCTGGCAGGGCCAGAGAACTACTGGAATGGCAGACCAGAGAAAATAAACCCAAGAAAAACATCAAAATGCCATGTACTTTTTTAATTTAAGCTTCATATCATAATTCAGTTTCTCAATATTAAAAATTTGAGCCATATTTCTACTTTAAATTTTTTCATATATTTGAACACAGTGATAAGTATCCATACACATTTTAAAAAAGTTTTATAGGATGATTAAATATAATCAGGTAGATGAGCAAAAGCTACATAATTTACTCTTCATAACAGCTGAGAATTTATAAATTTTTAATGATTGAAATATATAAATCCTAGATGGGCGATTCATCTTTGCAGCCATTTTTATTTTAATGGCATTTTGAGAAATTTTAAATATTAAATATTAAAAAATATTTTATGAATGAGTCACATCTGATTGAAGGTTCAAGAGTCATTGCACATTTATTTATACACATAATCTGACATATTTGACATATTTTATGGAGACAGAAATTCATATAAAATCAGCCATCTACATTTAGCATATAATAATTGTGAGGTAGTTCTCTAAATACTATCACACACATTACCTTATGTTCACTAAAATCTGTAAATCAAGTATTTTAGTGTCAATTAACACTTTAAAAACTGACTTATGAGATGATAAATACAGTCTTCAATGTCAGCTGAAACTAGTGAAGATAGTTTTGTCCAAATTTAGAAACCACATTAATTTATAGCAAATTATAGTATATGTACTTTATCTTACACATAGATTATAAGTTAAAATTTTTATAGTGTGAGCTTATCCAGTTTTCTCTCTGTTTTACATCAAGGATGAGCAAAGTGTTAAAGATGGTGTCTTAGATAAAGAATAAAAAGACTGTTTATCTAGAGATGTCTAGAATATGAACTTCATGGCAAACTTCAAGGCAAAAACTTGTTTTGTTTCTACTGTATTCTATATGTATTAAATATAGCCTAGTATACTTAGGTACTTTGTATGTATTTATTTCAAGAATGAGTAAGGCCTAAATTCTAAGGAGTCAAAGTTGGAAATGTCATTTTAAGTTCTTAGTCATTGATTGGTTAAGATGTAAAACAGCAAATATTATACATACCCACAATTCAAAATATAGTCGCATATTTAATTGAATTTAATCTTCACAAACTATGTAAGAGAAAATATAGGATCAGCATTTTACAGAGGAGAAAACTCAGTTTCAGAGAAATAAATTTCCTAAGTTTTTGACACAAAACACAGCTGCACCAAACATAGTCCTGCTTGTCAAAATATTACTGTTGTCATCTTTCCTGAATTCAAAAGTTAGAATACCTTATTATTTCAAATATACATTGGATATCCTCATATCTACCAATAATATATTGAACTATACTAACAACTTATTTTTGCAATTTGAATACCTTGATTAATCTCTGAATCTTCAAAAAAAGATCATGTTGATCACACATAAAATGTGAACATTAATCAGTGTGCATGTAGTTGTCAAGGATTTCCTAATTGTGCAGGTTTTATTTCCTAGGCAGTCTCAAAACAAACAGGGCTGTTTCTTCATTTCCAATCATAGAAGTTAACTTATTTCAATCATATAAGTGGTTTAAAATTTTTATATTTTATAACTTTATATATGTATATGTATATGTGAGTGTGGCTAGGTATAAACTTTATATAAAACATATGTATATGTACCTTTAATGCCCTATTGTAAATTTGCTGCACTTGACTATTCAAACTGAGAGCAATAATTGTCAGTAGATTGCTTATGATATTTCTCCCTTCTTTATTTTTAATAGAATAAATTTGAAATTCTAAAGTGGATTCTTAACCCTTTAGTAATTACAGAAGATGAATCATTAATCTAAAGCCATGATAATAAATCTCAAATATATTAGCCTAAAGAGGTATGGTATAATTTTGCTTAAGACAAAACAGTACTGAGCCAGGGAGACAAGGGTCTAAATTCTCTCACCATCATAATATTTATGGGTAAGTGAAAACATCTTTGATATCTCTAAGCATCATTTTATTATCAAAAGTAAGTAAAACAAACCAATAAATTCTCAATATATAAGCATTCTCTCTCTCTGTCTCTCCCTATGTATGTAGGTATGTGTGTGTATGTATGTATGTATATATATACATATATATATACATACATACATACACACACATATGTATATATATGTATATATATATATACATACATACATACACACACATACCTACATACAGATTATATATACATACATGTGTATTATATATATATATATATATATATATATATATATATATATATATATATATATAATCTGTAGCAGGAATTTTAGTTTTATCATTTAAACAGGGTATTCTTTGTGTCATATATTTTGGTTATTTTTTTCCTCAGTCCTCTTTTCCCGCTATCAATTTATTGTATCTCAGTCTCAACATCATCCTTCAGTGCCCGCCCTACAATAAAGTATGTATTTCTTTAAAAACTTCCCCTTTAAAAGGAACCCTCATACACTGCTGACAAGACTGAAAATTAGTACAGCCACTAGAAAAAACAGTATGTAGTTTCCTCAAGAAACTGAGAATTGGTCTACCATATGACCCAGCAATCCCACTGCTGGGTATTTATCCAAAAGACTTGAAAACCCATATCCAAAAAGATATTTGCACACCAATGTTCATAGCAGCATTATTCACAGTGGCCAGGACATGGAAGCAACCAAAGTGTTCTATGATAAATGATTGGCTAAAAAAGCTGTTGCATGTATATACAATGGAATATTACTCAGCCATAAGAAGAGATGAAATACTGCCATTTGTGACAACCTGGATGGACCTCGAGATAATCATGCTAAGTGAAATAAGCCAGACAGAATAAGTTGAAAATCACATGATATAATTTATATGTGAGATACGAACTTAAAAGCAACAAATGAACAAGACAAACAAATAGAGACTCATGGACATGAACAATACACTAGTGGTTACCAGAGGGTAGCGGGGAGAGGGGAGGGTTAGAGGGTCAAATAAGTGATGACAGAAAGAAATCTAACTATGGGAGTTAACACGTGGTGTAAATATATATATGCCTTACCATTAAGGTTTACAGCTAAAACATATTTGATTTTGTTAACCAATGTCACCATAAAAAATAAATTAAAAAATTTTTAAATGAACAGAATGTTAAAATTTTACAATGGAGGATACTAGAGAAACAATGCAGGAGAAAGAGAGTTTTCTTGCAGGTTCTGGCTGCTGCATGATTGGTCAGTGGTATGGATGTGAGGACATGCCATGGCCCGTCAGCAATCTCAAAACACTGGCTTAAACTGATACCACCTTTTTGTGACCCTTTCAACATGAAAACTTTCATAATGGTGTCTTGGTCTTTATATAGCTACTGCACTGCACTGAAAGTTCGTCTCCTGAGGCTCTTCCATTGTGGCCATGACAAGTTTCAGGCCACCTCCTGCAGAGGCACACCAACACCCTCTTCGTACTCACTGAGGGTGGGAGTGCATCTGCACTCCTAAGGATTGCTTCCTGTTTGCCTTGCCTGAGCAACTGAGCTTCACTGTTATCCAGTGAGCTGGGAAACACTCACCAATAAGGTGTGAACCCCAGTCTTTTGGAAGAACTACTCTTCAAAATTTGCAGTTTTCTGGATATCGTCCTTTATTTCTGAACAGCCCTTTAAAGTTACCTTTACACTTATTTAGTCTTCTATCAAAACTTAATACTTCTTTATATTAAAACTTCTTTTAAGTTACTGATGAGTTTCATGCCCTGATTTGAATTAGACTAGTATTAGTGTTTTTCAGATGTAATCACTTTTGCAGGCCTGTATTGCCCAGTTTTATCAGCCATCACATGGGGCACTGAAGATGAGCTATGGTCCCATTTACCTTTGTTGTTATCTTTCCCCTGTTATTTAGGATTTGTGTATTTTGATATTTGTCTTGCTTACTAATGCTAACCATGGATATAGCAGCAATGTCATACTTGCCAAGGTATTGAATAAATACTACATCTGTCTGAAAAATAGCCAGAATCCATAAGAGTCACAGGTCAATACAAGCTGTGTACACACATACACACGTGTGCATGCACACACACACACACGCACACACACACACACACACACACATCGACTAAGACCACATTAAAGAAGGTCACATTTTTAGCCTTTTGTTTCTCATTTGCAATGATATTTTGCTACCTATGCAGAGACATGTTTAATAAAATCATGGCTAGGTTTGGAATAGGACTGAAGCAGAAATTACATACCATGTAAATACTGATTTATATAATCTTTCTAAGGGCTTATATAAAATATACTCATTTGCGTAATTTTTCGTTAAGATATTACCATTTTAATAAATACTACTGAAATTCTAAAAAGAAGACAAGTTACTATTTCCTCTAATATATAAAGACCTTTCAGGGGCTCACATTTGTTAAAAAGGGAATTAGTTTAGCAATAACATATAGTGTTAACAGCAACTTGTCTGAAATATAACAAGTGTTCAGTAAATAAATAATAGCTGTTATTACTATTACCAAGTTGTGTTATTTCCTTTTCTGGTTTATTTATACATTTTACTTTTATACACTACTTATGGATGCTGTCTGCTTTTTATCTCAAACTTAAAGAGAGAGTTCTTTGTAACTCAAGTTACATAAACCAACAGTCAATAATTTATAATATATTTAAATAATTGCATTAATTGTGTACTACTTCTGTAACAAGGTATCATAAGCAATGCTTTAAAATAATACATATTTATTATTTTATGGTTCTGCAAATCAGAAGTCCAACATGAATGTCAAAGGCTATACTCAAGATGTTGTCAAGAGTCACATTTCTCTCTGGAGACTTCAGGTAACAATCTTTTTCTTTGCACTTCACAATTTCTGGAGTCTGTATTTCTGGACTGCAACCCTCTTCCATTTTCAAAGCCAGCAACAGTGAGCTGAGTCCTCTTCCATTTTTAATCTCTCTTCTATCTTCTTACATTTCTCTAACCCAGCTGGGAAAGATTCTTGACTTTTAAAGACTCATGTGATTAGATTGGGTCCATTCAGATAATCCAGGATAATCTCTGCATCTCAAACTTCAACACCTATAATCACATCTGTATAATCACAAATTCTGGGGTTAGGGCACAGACATCTTTGGGGGCCCTTGTTCTGCCTACTTTAAAAACCCTTTGATGTTAAAACAACAAAAAAAAGGTTTTCTTTAGATATAAGAAATTTTAGTTGAGTTTTAATTGAATATCAGATTCATTATTATCTCTGACTCCATTTTTTTCTTTAATAAACTGGCTATTTAATTTTATAAATTATTGTGTAGGTCAACAACAAACCAGCAATAAAAACAAGTTTCTGAACAAAGCTTTTGATCTCTTTAATTATTCTCTCCACTTCATACTCAATTACATTTTATTGATAGGGACCCTCACTCTTTCTCACATGGATTCACCAAAACAGCCAATTTTTGCTTCCATTTGGTTCTCAAGTGAGCCTTTCCCCAATCACATCATTGTGTAGTGGTCCAAACGAAAAGCTCATGTTCATTAACATTGCAAACAAGGTCCTTCAAAATCTTAACACTTGCTTTCCAGACTCATTTATAAGCACTCCCATCTTTTGTATGTTCTTTAGGTCTTCACATTCCTTACCATCTTTTCAATTCCTCCATGCTCTTAAACATTTTTTATTTTGCATAGTATTCTGGCATAGTATTGGAAAATTGTCGGGAGCCGTTCTTATCAAGGCTCTCATACCTGAGATCTAGGCAACTTCGCCTTGGGACAGAATCTGCCTCGCCCTGTGCTATTTGATAGGATAGACAGCCTAAAGTCAGTTGCCCTGACATGCCCTGACTTGCCCTAGGCCCCTTGAGCCATTTGCTTAAACTAATCTGACCTTGCAGCCCCCTCTCCCGGGACCCTTCTGCATTTTTGGGTCATATAAGGAAATGGAATGTTCTGCGGTTCGATATCCAAGGCAACCGTGCTTATGCAAATCCTCCCCGTTTTTTACTCTACCCCTACCTACAATAAACGAGGCTTGATCAGAACTTTGTCTTGCCTCCATTTCTTTGTGTCTCCTGTCCTACTTTCATCCTCCCCAGGTTCCTCCTCGCCCCGCGTTGTTTTGCCCTGTGGGTCGGGGCAGAAAATCTTACTTACCCAGATGAAGTTCAAACACGTGTTTGGTGAAGTTCATCCCATTACTTTGATCAGAATTAATTACTATCCCTACTGTGATCCTACAGTAGTTTGCTCATACTTTGTTGCATTATCCGATTCACACACAATTATCTGTTTACATGTCTGTCTTCTCTCCTAGAGTGTGTGATTCATTAGGTTAGAAACATGGTGTCTAGAGTCATCTGTATCTCCTGTCTTTTTATTTAATAAATATTATTAAGTAACTAGATATAACAATAAGCTGAGAATTCACATAAGACTACATAAAAAATACAATGTATTTAATACACAGTATACAGAAAGATTGTGTTTTACCTAGGAGCGAGCCTATAGCTTTCTCTATTAGCATGTATTTAGAAGTGTTTATCAGCCTAAACAGTTGTAAGTGTAAGCCAACAACAATTAAAAACAGAATAATAAACTATCAAAATAAATTCTGAAAATTACTTTCTATATTTGCTATATTAGCAAATACAACTTTTACCTGAAGTAAACATAATTATTTACATATGTTTCTATCCAGGAATTAGTTCTTGAAGTAATAAAAAAAAAAAATCATATATTCCCCTTTGGCTCTATACCAAAAAAAAAGGTGTTTTATATATGTTACATACTGTAAAGTCAGTTAAATGTTATAATTTAATTCTGTTTTACCAACATAGCCATCAATATAACTTAAACAGCATCATTATGTATTACATATTTAAAGTTATTATTAAAGATCACTAATCACTAATTTATATGTCAAAAATAATTAATTCACTAGAAAAGATTTAACTTCAGGGTATATTTAGTAACTTCACACATAGAAATATGACTCTCAAAGAAATAAAATGATTCCAAAGATGATAGAAAAGTCTTCTTTCACTTCTCTGTGAAAGTGGTAAAGGAAAACTTCACCAACTTGAATTTGCTTTTTCACTTGAGAAAGTGAGTATAATAATAACCTTATTAATCATAAAACCTCAATGTATTGTGATCTTTCTGGGTATAAATGAGACTCACAGATGTTGTTTAATTTAAAGTTCTATAAATTTAAAGACCATTGGACCGAATGGTAGAAAGAAATCTAGCCTGGAAATCTAAGGATGTAGAGTTTATTAGTTTATTTCTCAGCTGAATATTAGTTAACTATGCTAGTGGTCTTGGACAAGTTATTAAAACTTTCTGGGTGAAATATGGAGGTTGGAGCAAATAATCTGCAAATTTCCTTTTAGAATTATTAATTATATTATTCTTTTAAATCTGTAAAATCAGAGTTAATCACCCACAGTAAAAAAGTTAATGTTTTTTTGAAAGGATGATTATATTACCAAAAAGAGCATATACTTTAGATTAAAGTAAATGATGCATTCATTCTTTCTTTTCATCTTCCCTTCCTTCCTTCTGAATTGGATAATTTAAAATAATGACTTTAAAAGATACAAAACAAGAGACTAAAGATACACCAGTTAAGAATCATGTAACAAGAAAAAATCATATGGATAATGTTGTCAAAAGTCCCTCCTAAGAGTAGACATTTTATAGCATAAATATTTAACAAGGTTGAGCTTCTTTGTACCAAAAACAAGTGTGAGAATTTAGAAATCTAACATTCCCCTTTACTGAAAGTAATGGGATTTTGAATAATCATATGTTAATTATTATTTTTCTTAAACTAAATCAGAAAGATTTTCCACTAAGACCTTTATATAAAGTTTGAGAATAACACAAAATATTGAAAAAAGTATCCATTACCAATATTTGCCATTTAATTAATGCTGAAGACATTTTTTAAATGAGCATATCAACTCAGTATAAAAATCAGGCGCAAAATTTTAATTGTTTTGTAAGCATAATTTTAGAAATATCACGAACAATATTGGGTAAGAATATTGTCTTCTGGGATCTAAGAAATAACTGGGTAGAGTTAACGAATCAAAAGAAGTTATAAACACAAATGCCCATAGAGAACTGGCAGCAATCAATATGTGAGATGGGTAGGTACTTAAACCAGTACTGTGTAAGTGGCAGAGACAGTGGACTAAGAGATTACACATTTATACAGAGACAGTTGCAACAATCTGGCCCCAAATAATTTGTGCTGTTGGGACCTTTTAGAAAAATTTTGGACAAAACTCAATTATAACAATATTTTAACCAAATTAATAACTGCAATAATAATTCTAATTTTTTAAAGTAATTTACAATTCTTTACACTTTTACCTACATTAGTTTTTATGTTGGAGCAAAAGTGTGAGCTCAGAAAGAAAATAATAGTATTACTGGTATACAGTAAAGGAAATTAAGTGAATTTAAGAGACTTGATCAAAGTCAGGCCTGGGATTCAAATCAAAGTTGCCAGGCTTCCCTAATCATGCACATCCTGTTATATCATACACCACTCCCTGGTTTGGACTTGGGAGTTTACAAACATCTGTTGACTCAATATATAGAAAAAAAAATTTTCATCGTTGTTTAAACTTAGGCCCACACTGAGGATATGATGTCAATAATAAACATGATTCCCATTAATAGGTCTTAGAACACAGGTGTAGAAAAATTAAACACAGAGAGAATGAGATACAAGAAGATACCAAAGAAAATATACAACTATGTAATAATTTTAAGTATTTTAGGCAGGGAAATATATGTATTTTTACATATAAAGAATAAACATAAAAATTCTAGATGACATATTAAAATATATAGCTTCAAATGGTGTGGCATATATTTATAATGTCAGGAATCAGCAGGTGGACTCACCTGTGATGCAGCAATGAGAACCTATAAATTCATATTTTGGAAAGAAGTAATGAAATAAAGACAGGGATGTATTCTCCATTTCTTTTTGCCTGAGGAACCTCACTGATACAATCATTAGAATACATATTTAATATGAATTGCCTTCTTGTATATATATTATACATGCCTTTCTGCTTTGCAAACAAATATTTCTCTTATCCAAGAGCTGCGATCAACAAACTATTCTCCTTATATCTATATTCTTATAGATAGAAATAATAGAAAGTAGGACCTAATGAAAAAATTGTTTTCTGAACTTACTGATAAAAACACCGTTACAAAATAGTTAAGTGTTGGCTCTTAACAGAAACTCCAATATTCTATCTGTACTCCCTATCTGCTGGTAGCTTGGGCAAGTTTATTCAGTTTCTGAGTCCTGGGCATGAGCTTAGTAATGTCTTCAGGATAAAATAAAATACACATATTAAGCATGTAGCACAGTGAAGGAGCATAGCACAATAAAAGTCAGATAATATGGAGGATGGTCTGATAACTTCCCAAACTACCTTCAAAGTGGAGTGACATTTCCCCCAACTGCTGGCTCACATAAATGGTCAGCTTTCTTCAAGACATGTCCTTGAAAAGAGATGCCTCACCAAAGTCATGCCTCCTTTCCAAAGGCAACCGAATCCTTTGACTACCTGACATAGGACTATAAAGGATTACTTAGTTGTTTGGCCCCACAAGGGCCACATCAGCTCCAGAATTATACATAGATTCATCTGTGGCCTTTGTTGAGACTACATTGAAGCCCATTTCATTTTCTGTCCAAACCCACTTTCTTCCCTTTGACAGTAGGTTCTCATCCAGCAAGCATTTCCAAAGTAATGTCCTGTACAACAAACTGCTGAACCTGGAACTCAGTCTCTAACATGTAACTTTCATTTTGGGTTTTAGAATTGTGAATGTTAAAATAATTAAATTTTCTTAAAAATAATTTTTACACTTGATATCTTTTTTAACATCATGTCATTAGACATGAAATATTATACTTATTTCTTTATCTGACAGTCTCATCTTGTGACTTGAAGTCTTCAGAATATGTGATACTTTATACACTTATTCTTTTAGGTCCATATAGCAAGACTACAAGTCCAAACTAATCCCAAGAATCCTTTTAAGACTGAATTGGGAAAATCATTTAGGTACTAACTGCCCTCAGAATATCTGACAATATTCATTTAGAACTCCATCCTTTCCTTCTGTTTTCTTTTCATAAATCCCTATAACATTGCTTTTAAAAATATTCTGAAATTAATATTCCTCTTGTATGCACATTTGTTCATGTAATTTTCTAATTCTAATTAGGAATAAACTTTTAGACTTCTGGTTTCAGGTTAAAAATGAACTTTATCCAAAAGCAAATTTCTCAAAAAAAATGTAATATATTAGTAGAATCATTCAATCACATTATCACATTAAATTTATTCTAAGATCCATAAATGCAAGCAAAATTTCTCCAGACGCTTAAATAAGGAACTTAATAAAAGTCATTAGTCTGATCTGTTATGTCAGCTCTATTTACCTTTAAACATGGCTAACTTGACAACTTTTTAAAGTAAAAAAACACTTCAGTAGAAATTTTAATTTTTGTATTCTCTAAATAAATTATATTCTTTCTTTTAAAATTGTCCCCAAATTGTTCATATTCTCAGAATATAATGATCTTTTTTCTTCAAACTGGATTCTAAACATACTGAACAACTTTTGTTTGTGAATCTTCTGCCAGAACAATATAAAGAAATATATTCATAATTTAATTGCATATATTTTATATTTGTTTTTTCAAAGTATACACTTGTTCATTGTAGAATAAATTAAAATTTGAAATAAATGCAGTTTGAATTGTCAATATTCTCTTTAATATATTTGTGTGTTTTATTTGTAAATAATTTAATACTTTGCCCTATTAGGAAGTTAATGCTAATAGAATAATATGCTAATTTATATTTTCTAGTTGATATAATCCTTTCAAGAGCACTGGAATATATAAAATCTTTTAAACTACTGTTAATAGAAATTATTTTCCTCATCTCAAAGATATTCAATTTATTATTTATAACCTTTGTTTATAAATTTCCATTTGTACTCTGCAGTACAAGATTTTATGTCAACTATTAACAGAATGTATTTGAGAAGAAAAAAATATTCTTTTTCTGATAATTTAAAAATTCTGAATTACTTCCTACAAAATTTCACCAATTACTTTGTAAGTCTACAAGATAAAATGAGACAAAGAATAAAGCATTACTCCTTGCAAGTGTCTTTTAGCTGATAAAAAAAATATAAAGGCTTTGAAAATACATGTCAAAACTAAATATCCAGAATAACACTTCTGAATAATTTTTAAAAGGCTGAGCTTTTGCAACCAGAGATGGCAAACACGTGGCCTTATAGTCCAGAAAGACACTATATCACCCCAAAGCCTCAAACAAAATATTTTTAAAAGATCTAAATTTATGAGGCTCCTAGATGACAGAAGTATGCAATTTCAATGATTTTCTTTAGGCTTTAAACATCGACCAAATATAAAACTTCAAAGAATATTAGCTTCTTACATTTTAAAAGAATATACAGGAGTCAAAGCCTCAGGGCTATAATAGCAGAATTAACAAATAGCAGAATTCAATTCTACATAAAAAATATATATATACTAGTCTTGAAAAAAAAAATGGCATAGATGATAGAGCTCTGTTCACCCCTCTGGTGACCAAATCAAGGTAGTGATGGAAACAAGGAGCAGCAGCAATGAAAAATCGCCTGGGATCTAGATGAACAAGCCATACAACTAGGGAGAAGCCCTAGAAATCACCCTGCAATGGCATAACTTATACGGGGCAAGGACTCGGGGCTGCCCAGTCCCCAGCGGCTGAGTGAGACAGGGCCTGTGGCAACGGCAGTGGCAGAAGCCTCTTAAAGGTGCTATGTCCATGAGTGAATTTTCACAGTGATGGATCTGCTCGCTCTGAGCACCAGTGCCTATTCGGCAGCATGCAGGGGACACCAGGGACTTACAGGAAGATATTGTTGGTGTGAGGGTTGAGGCGAGATTTGCTCTGTACAGAAGTGCCGGTGGTATGCATTGTTCCCTGTTGAGCCCTTCCCCCTTCCAGTGTGGACACAGCGCTTCATAGCTGTAATGCCATCAAACTGGATAACAGAGTTCTCTCCACTCAGAGGATTCCCTGAAACCCCATCTACCCCAACTTGAGGCCCCACCCAGGATACATTCAGGTTTATTCTCAGTGAGTCAAGTGCTCCATACTGAGCAGCACCTACACACACTAGAGCCAGCTGACTTCGGTTTCTGGTGTGGCCTTTTGAGGCCACTAAAAGTACAGCATCTGTGGACTGCTTGCTGAATCTTAATAGGTAGCCCTGGAGGGGTAGAGGTTTGTGCTAAGTTTGGCCTTCAGCTTAACCTTCTCAGGATTGTGCCACTGGATACCTACTCATAAATCCACACTAATAAGACTGGAGACTTAGGAGCTTTGCTTAGTACACAGAAACAGACATGAAAAAACAGCCAGAATGGGAAGACAAAGAAGCAGAAACCATATGAGAGAATAGAACAGAGATCCAGATATAATGGAGTCAAGCAATCTAACAGATGCAGAGTTCGAAACACTAGTTATAAAGATGGCCAATGAACTTTTAGGAAATATAGATAAATTCAGAGAGATAAAAAACATAAAAATGGAAGTAGCAATTATAAATGAGAACCAGTCTGAAATGAAGAACACATTATCTGAGATGAGAAGTATATTAAATGGAATAAACAAAGGAATAAACAAATTGTGAAAAAAGATCAAATCCCTTATCTAGAAGACAGGAAAGCCAATCAGTACACTCAATCAGAATGGAAAAAAAAGATGCAAAGACTATAAAAATAATTCAAGGAGGACATGGGACACTATTAAGGCTCCACATATCCATCTGATCAGTGTAACTGAAAAAAATCAAGATGTTGAACATCTGTTTGAAGAAATAATGATGGAAAACTTCTCTAACCTAGTGAAGGAAATGGACATAAATCCCCAGGAAGCTCATATAATTCCAAAAACCAGTAATCCAAAGAGACCCACATCAAGACATATCAGAATTAAAATGCCAAAATTTAAATACAAAGAAAGAATATTAAAAACAGCAAGAGAAAAAGAAATAATTACATATAAGAGAACACCCATACTACTGACAGCTGAGTTCTCAAAAGAAACTATGCAGGACAGAAGTGCTTGGCAAAACATATTCGACAGGATAAAGACCCAAAATATACAATCACAAATGATTTATCCAGCAAAACTATCATTTAGAGTTGAAGGACAGATAAAGAGCTTTCCAGACAAAAATAAACTAAAGGAATTTATCACAACCAAGCCAGAATTACAGGAAATGTTGGAGGGACTTCTTTAAGAGGAAAAAAAAATGCATATATCAAAAACAGGAATAAAGAATGATAACATTACTATCAATAAGTACCTTAAATAGAAACAAATTAAGTGCTCCAACCAAAAGATAGAGTGGCTAAAAGGATAAGAAAACAAGACCTCTACTTATGAAGAGAAAGGAGATGAAAAAAGGTATTGTTTTGATGGACCTAGAAGGTATTTAAGTCAGACAGAGAGAGATAAACACTATATGATTTCACTTATATGCTGAATAAAGGAATACAAAGAACAAATTAATCAAAAACAGACTCACAGATATAATGGACAATTTGGTGATAGGCAGAGGGGAGGGGGTTTCGGGTGGCTGGGAGAATGGGGTGAAGGGTTAAAGAGGTACATATTAGTAGTTGATAGATGGTCATAGGGATATATATATATATATATATATAATATTATAATAATATATATATATAATAATAATATCTATATAATTCCAGAATACAAGAAACCTATGCCTAATACATTTAAACTTAAAAAGTTCAACTTGAAAAACACAAAAATTTAAATAACAAATTATATAAAAATATAAATAGTATAGAAATGCTCCTATAGAAGTTATAGATCAAAACAAGTAAAATGTAAAATTCGGTGAATAGGCAAAAACTCACATTAAAGTTAAGAAGAGAATTAAAGAAGGGACGTTAAACAGAAAAAAAATAACAAAAATACAGCTCAGAAAAACAAAGATAAGTACTATATGAAATAGAGGCTAGGAGACTTGAAGGATAGCATGACAAGGTCTTAAATAGATATAATTAGGTTTTTGAAAAAAAAATATTAAATAATATAATGGCTAAGGAACTTTTAGAATTATATAAATAAACTAATCCTCAGATCCAGGAATCCCAAAACATCCCCAAGGAAGTTCAAACACTAATATAGCAGAATAAAACTACAAATTTCCAAAAGAAATATATAGAAAACTAGAATGCAAAAACCAACCAGAACAGCAATAGAATACTCACTCAGACTGAAAATCAATTTAGTAACAGCAACAATGATATCTAGAAGACATTAGAATAATGTCTTTCTTATGTCAAGAAAATATTTTGACCTAAAATTCTAATTCCAGAAAAATTATTTTATAACTAAAGAAAAATAGAAAGCAGATTAAAAAAAGACTTTAAAATAGAGAATATCAAAATATATTGATTAAGAGTGTATATAAGTCAAAAGGAAGATTATTTCAGATGAAAGATCTGAGATGGTAAAAAATATATAGTAAAGATTCTTATTTACATGTAAATATTTTTAAATAAATCATGAATAAACATAGTAATACATAATACGTAAGGAAAAAATAACTTTATAAGACTCTACTAAACAAATTTTTTATAACATAGTTATTTCATTTTACACGCTCACCAGAAATGTGTACAAATTTCAACTGTTTCATATCAATACAATGTTGAGTTTTCGGTTTTTATTTTTCCAAAAAAATTTTTGGAACAATTTTAGTAGTTGTATACTGGCACATCATTTTCTTTTAAATATGTATTTCCCTATCTGAAGATGCTGAATATATTTCATGTTCTTATTTGCCATTTTTATCTCATTTTTGATAATTTTTCTATTTTAATAGTTTGCCCATTATAAAACATGGCATTAAATTGTATTGTATGTTTTTAAATTGAGTTTTGAAAGTTCTTTATATATTGTGGCTGCAATTTCTTGTGCAAACATATCAGTTGCAAAGATTTTCTCTTTGTGGCATGTCTTTTCATTTCTTTTAGAATATCTTTTAAATCTCAGTTTTATTTTTTCATGGAGTTTAATATATCTATTTTTTATTTTATGGTTTGTATTCTATCTAAAAATCAAACAAACAAACAATTGGCCTAACTCACTGAAGCACTGCTTTTTGTTGTTGTTGTTTTTGTTCTTCTTGTGCTTTAAGATAAATAATTTACTCTCCTGGGTTTGTTGCTTTAAAATATAGTTAAGTATTCTACATGTATTTTGGAGTGAAACTCTCCTTGTGTGCTTCACATATTGAAATTCTATCAGCCAGCAAACGTTTAAATATATGTCTGTTTTCTAAAAATAATCACAACAATAATTGATGTGATTTACATGCTATACATACCAATTCACCAAGACACACACTGCAGATAAATATACTATATTGTATATTGTATATTTACTACATCAGAAAGCTTTCTAAAGATAAAAGAATGAGGATAATTATTTTCTTATCCAAATTTATATAACATTTTATTATAAAAATAAAATGCAGTAAATATTTTTGAGAAACTAATTTTGAAAATATACTTATCTTTGAAAGTACTTAACTATATACATAAATGTAATAACACAAAAAGTTAATAATATTCCAATATAATTAAGAAAATAGATTGGCAACGTTCAAATTTTAAGAAAAAAGATGTTAGCTAACTAAGTAGTTCAGTTATATGAACCCAGGTCATCTGAATACACAGCCTATGGGTTCAATCACTAAATTGTATTAAATGAATGCAAAATATCTGATTGACTATCTAATTGACTATGAATATTTTACACATATTAAGTCTTTTAGAGAAGTTGGTTTTCCAGCATAATGGGCATAAGATGATAGCCCATATTTATCAGAAGGGCTAAAAAAATGAGATGTTACGTTCAATGAACGAACAAACAAACTGGTTACTGAGAGGAAGGATAATTGCCCTTAAATATTTGAAGGTTCTCCAAATGCCAAATCAGAAAATATTCCACTCTGTCCTTTACAAAGCAGGGTCTCAAAACATCATAACCTCTGTGGGGATACATATTTATTCTCAGGAAGAGACTGTATTTTGATTTACTAACTGTCTTTCTTTACTGAGTTCGAAATTGAGAAATATGTTTCCCTTTAGTACCATTCTTTATAATCTACTTAAAAGTTTAGACACAGTCAGAATTGACTAATGAGTTGGATAATTTTTTGTCAACTTAACTGGTCATGGAGTTTCAGATTAAACAGTACTCCTGGGTGTGCCTGTGATCAGCCTTTGCACTGTTGGACTCAGTAGGTAGACTGCCCTTCCCAATGTGGGTGAGCATCATCCAATTCTTTTGAAGGACTGGATAAAAATAAAGGTGGAAATAAAAAAACTTTGCCTCTTCTTTTCCTGCCTCACTCACTGAGCTAAACATCTCATTTAATCTTTTCTGGCCCTGGCACTGGGTTTTCCACATTTGGTTCTACTGGTTCTGCAGCCTTCAGACTGAATTACACTAGCTTTTTAGGCTTGCAGATGGCAGATTGTGCAACTTCTCAGATTCATAATACATTTTCTTATATATTTATATAAATCCCACAGATCTGTTTTTCTGGAGAACCCTAATAAAATTTGATAACCTCTGACTCACCTTCCAATTTTTACTAGGATAGGCTGACCAATGCCTGCCATAAGCCAAACCTTCTTCAATTACACACATCCAGAATTTAAGGATCCTGAAGCCAAACTTATTACTGACTGAAAGCTCTACACAGGGTCTTACCAATCATGGAAAAAATAAAGCATTCTACCATTTCATTCATCTCACAAAGCTCCTTCCATTGACAGTTTTGGAGACTGTTCACAGCCTCCTTAAAGCTTCACTTACCATCCTAACAAGTGGCAGAGAAAGTATATGCTAGGTCCCCTACAGAGAAAGCTACCTAAACATAGGTAGGCAGCCTCTGAGTGGCTCATTGACTCTTCTTTCATCCCTAGTGTTCAGGGTGCAGGGTATGAAGAGTAGACAAGTCGAATACTGATTTCTCTTCTCAACCTCCACTGCAGAATGAGGAGGCAGCTGTCCTTTACAAAGCAGGGTCTCAAGCAGACCCCAAGAAACACACCCCATCTAAGTGTCAACTCTGGAGCAGAGGAAAGGAGTATAGTAAGCAGAGCCTCATCACTATCATTTGTGATTCCTGGGCAAAAGTATAAATAGAGGCTCACATATATTATTATTTTAACTAGTAATTAAATTTTTATTAATAAGAAAATGAAATTACAGAATTTTACCTGACCTATTTGATAAAAAAGTCAATTTACTCATCTATAAATTATCAATAAAACAATAAATAAAAAATAAAGCACAAGAGTACTACACAATCTATTCAAGCACCCACCCAATAAGTAAATCAAATAATATATAAAAACAACTGCAAGTATGATCCACAAAAATTCTGACCTTTCTAAACTAAGAATTTAGTCTGCCTTTACTTAGACATTAATTGATACATAGTGGTTTTGTTCAACTTTCTTATTCATTTGATTATAAGAAGTAAATTCATTTTGATTTTCTATTGCTTTGACAACAAACACTCAAACACAGAGAAAAACCGAAATGGGTACCAAATGAAGATTTAAAATTAGACTTCTTTTTTAAAAAAACAAACACAGACCTCACATTTTGCACATAGTTTACATTGAAAGAAAGTAAGTAATATATAAGAATGGGGTCGGTGGTGGATTTTAGGCTTTATCACTTAATGGGGATCCTACTGAGAATGCTTTTTCTGGGAAGACTTCACAGATTTTTCAAGACTATATTAAGAGATTTACATATGTGCTCTCAGAGTGTGTCTTTGCCTATCAGTTTTTATTCTGTTTACTGTTAAGATTTAGTTCATTCACACCTAGAATATAAGAGGTGCTAATAATTATTTGTTGAATGATTAAATAGGTTTTTTTTTTAGAAGAATGAGTGCCTTGTGTTAACAGGCTATGGTATATCCACAAGTTGAAAGACATAAACTTTTCAAATCTCTATCGTCAAAGAATTTTCCAGCTTTTGTATGAACTGATGGATTTCATTGTTCCTTTAAGTGCACACTGTAAAAGTAAAAACTGAAGGAAACTTGGAAGGAAATATCTTCCTGTGTCTTTCCTTTTTTAATTCTAAAATGTTTTAAACTGGCATTTTTCCTTGTTGTAGTAATATAATGGTAACATTATTTATATACAAAGTAATAGACAAAATTTTATAAAGAATCATGATCGTGAGAATGTGAGTTCTGTACTGTATATAAAATTAATCATGAGAAAGCTATATTTTACTGGTTATAGAGGTATATGCTGTTCAACTAAATAAACCATGTAACTCGTGAAAATGTCCTGCTATTATTATAAACAATGGAATGTCAGTACAGAATTCAGTAGAGATTTAGATTATCAAATTTTAAACACAGTAGACATCTGCTTGTTGTAACTGTTTAAATACTCAAGCTCATATATATGACATGTATATGTACATATTAAATATAAAATAATAATAGAGATTAAAATAGCCAGCATTCATTGAGAAGTTAATATGCCAGGCCCATATTTATTAACATGTAATACATATGTCATTTTATGTAATCATCAAAACAACCATTGGCAAACACAATTTCTATGTTTATTTTATCTGAGAAAAATTTTGGAGAGGTCGAACCACTTTTCCAAGATCACATGCTAGGATTTGGATACCAACTTTTAAAATAAAGTACATAGAGAACTATTCTCAAAATGATTTTAGATATTAAAACTTAGCAATTAATATAGGCTTTGGGGGGCTGGAAGTTGGACCAAGGCTGGTAAGGAAAATACTAATTTTCTCCATGAAATATAGAACTACAATAAAGAAATATTCAATGCTCTATTTGTCTCTAGTGTGGTAATATAACCCTCCAGAAGATTTTACACTCAATATTATATTGTATATGCACATTTCATTTGCTGTAATATTATTAGGATGTTTTCATCTCAGACTTAGTTATCCTGATTGACAATGAAATTGTGGTTATTTTCCTTTTGGCCTTGATTAAGTGTGTTCAGAGAATCTAGGCTAATTAAAAATAAGTTAACACAACGTATTATTAAGATAATATTAAAGAAAATATATCACATATTCTGCATTACATAGTGAGATATACAATTTTTAACCATCTTCAGAGTTCCAGTCAAGATTGCAGAGTAGGTAAATGCTGTGCTCACCTCATCTCATGATCACAACAAATTAAAACCAAATTATAGAACAATCAACCTAAAGAACCATCTGAAGATTAGCTGGATAGAAATTCTATAACTACGAATACAAAGAAGAAGTCACATACAGACTGTCTGGAGATGTGAAATGAGTTGGCCCTCCATGTGTAGCCACTGAGAACTGGGAGGGACATCTCAGCTACAGAAGTCCGCCTTGAGGAGTAAAGGGTCCCAACCCCACACCAGGCTCCCCAGCCCAGAGCATCAGTGCTGGAAAGAAGAGCCCTAAGAAAATTCTAGCTGTCAAAATCAGCTAGGATGCCATCCTTCTGGGTGAACCCAAAGGCTACTAAAAATCTAGACATCCTCTTAAAGGGCCAGCGCACTGATTTCACTTACTTGTGGGCACACACCCTGGGCTACAGTGAAGGGACAGAAGCTAGGGAGGCACCAGAGGCACACAAGGAGAAACCGAGTCATGTGATTTTAGGGCAAGGGCTGCAGGGACTGCTGTCATTGTCCCTGTGTTAAGTTCTTCCTCACATGCTGGCAGGCAGGTGTCATCTTTCCTGTGTTGAGCCCTCCTTCTACTTGGTCAAATCTGAATCTGCATTAGCCTAGTGAATGCCATGTACCCCACCCTGACAATTCTCTGAGACCCTGCCTTACCTAACTCTCACACCTCTAGAGGCTCTTTCCAGTTAGTCTTGGCCTACCCTACAGTATTTTTTAAAGATCTTTAAAAGGTCAGCAGTCCCCAGGTAGGTGGTGGCTGGCCTCAGTGTACCATTTTACTGAGTGGCCCCTGGCTCAGCACTGGTGTGCCAAATCTGAATCTGCATTAATCTGGTGAACACCACTCACCATACCCTGGTGACTTCCTGAGACCTTGCCTCACCTCACTCAAAAACTGCCCAAGGCTCTTTCAGCCTTATAAGTAGTCAGCAGGCTGTGGCAGGCATTGGCGTGCTCTGTGCCTTTTGCTGAACTGCACTAGGCCCAGTACTGGTGGCAGCCAGCCTCAGTTCACAGTGCAGCATTCTCTCACATACCTTTTGGCTCAACACAGGCAGTGCCCAACCACAAATAACCTTGTAGCTCTTACTAGGCATACCCAGGCTGGTCACAAGCAGCAACTGACCTTGGCCTATACCAGAAACCCCTCTTAAGAAGCCCAGAACCAACATACCCAGTGGCTGGCTTCAAACCACAACATAACACCACTTGATTAGTGCCATAAGTGGCCTACCCAAATGGTGGTCTTAGTAGGTACCAGGTCCACTGGGATGAATTCCTTTCCATAGGTCAGCCTCCACAGAGCAACTTATTCACTATGGTTATGGCAATCGTCACAGCTAGTCATGACACTCACGTACAAACAGCAATCTACAACAGGAGGGCACACACAATGCATACAAGGGACACTCCTAGAGCACCCAGCTCAGGTGATCAAGACGATTGTGCCATTAGGCTCCACAGAACACCTACTACATAAGGTCACCCTGCCAAGACTTGGAGATGTAACAAATCTACCTAATACAGAGAAGCAAACACAGGGAAGCAGACAAAATGAGGAGACAAGAAAACATGTCCTAAATGAAAAAAATAAAAAACAGGAGAAAACTTTAAGAAAAAAACTAAATGAAATGTTGAAGCAAATAGTCTACCAGATACAGACTTCAAAACACTGGTTATAAGGATGCTCAAGCAACTTAGTGAAAACTTCAGCAAAGAGATAGTAAATATAAAAAAAAACAAAACATAGAAACCATAAAAAAAGAATCAGTCAGAAATGAAGACTACAATAATCAAAATGAAGAATATATTAGAAGAAATCAACAGCAGATTAGATTAAACAGAAGATCAAATTTGCAGTTTGGAAAACAAGGTAGCAGAAAACATCCAACCAGAAAATAAACAAACAAACAAACAAACAAACAAATAAATAAATAAATAAAATTAAATAATGTTAGTTTAAGGAACTTCTGGAATAACATCAAATGTAACAACATTCATATCATAGAGATACCAGAGAGATCTTATTTGAAGAAATAATGACAGAAAATTTCCCTATTTCCCTACCCTGACAGAGAAAATAGACATAAAAATCAAAGAAGTGCTGAGTCCCAAGCAAGATAAACTCAAACTAGATCACACCAAGAGACATTATAATTAAAATGTCAAAGAGAGCATCTTAAAAGCATTAAAAGAAAAGCAGTTAGTAACCTATAGTGAAGACACCCTAAAACTGTCAGCTGATTTCTCAATATAAACTTTGCAAGCCAGAAGGGACTGACACAAAATATTCAAAGTGATCAAAAGCAAGGACCTACAACCAAGTTTATTCTACCCTGCAAGGCTATCATTTAAAATTAAAGGAGAGATAAAGAGCTTCCCTGACAACAAAATATGGGCAAATTCAATTTAACAAGACATTCAAAAGACCATACACGATGATCAAGTTGAATTTATTCCTGGATGCAAAGTTGGTTCAATATCTGCAAATCAATTAATGTGATACACCACATTAACACATTGAAAGATAAAAATCATATGATGTATCAATAGATGCAGAAAAAGCACTTCACAAAATCCAGTATCCATTTACGACAAAAACTTTCAGCAAAGTGGGAATAGAGCTAAACACAAAAAAGACCATTTATGACAAGCTCACAGTTAACATCATATTCAATTGGGAAAGGTGAAATGTGTTTTTTTAAGCACAGAAATTAGACAAGAATGTCCACTTTCACCACTTTTATTCAATATAATATAATATTGGAAGTCCTAGCCACAGCAATCAGATAAGCAAAAGAAATAAAAGGCATCCAAATTAGAAAGAAAGAAGTAAAACTGTCATTATTTGAAGAAGACTTGGTACTATATATAAAGAATCCTAAAGATTCCACCAAAAACTATTAAAACTGATAAATAAATTCAGTAAAGTAGCAGAAAATAAAATTACTATTCAGAAATTGGCTACATTTTTATACAACAATAATGAACTATGAGAAAGAGAAATTTTAAAAAATCCCATTTATAATTTCATCGGAAAATAAAATGCCTAAAAATAAATTTAACCAAGGATGTAAAAAAAATGTTCTATACTCAGAAAATTATGAGTCATTGAAGAAAGAAACTAAATAAAATACAAACAAAAGGAAGCATATACTGTGCTCATACATAGAGAGAATTAACATCATGAAAATGTCCATACCACACAAAGCAATCTATAAAATCAATCCTTATCAAAATACCAATGGTATTTTTCACCGAACTAAAACAAATAATTCTAAAATTTAAATGGAACCATAAAAGACCCCAAATAGCCAAGACAATCTGGAGAAACAACAAAGTTAGAAGTATCAAGCTATCTACTATCAAACTACAATGACAGACTATAGTAATCAAAATAACATGGTACTGGTATAAAAATAGACACATAAATCAATGGAACAGAATATAGAGCCCAGAGATAAATTCACACCTAAATAGTCATTTAATCTATGACAAAAAGGTCAAGAATATACAATGGAGTAATTGGTGTTAGAAAAATGAGATGTAAAAAAAGAAAAAATGAAACTGTACAACCTTTTTACACCATACACAATAATAAATTTAAATTGAATTAAAAACTTAAATGTAAGACCTGAAACTATGAAAATATTAGAAGCAAACATAAGCCGTAAACATTTTGACACTGCTCTTAGCAATACTTTTTTCTGATATATATTCTTGGGCAAGAGAAACATGAAAAAAGAAACAAATGGAACTACATCAAACTAAAAAGTTTTGCACAGCAAAGAAAACAATCAATAAAATAAAAAGACAACCTACTGAATGGGAGAAATTTTTGCCAATGATACATTTGATAAAAGGTTAATATCCAAAATTTATGAAGAACTCATACAAATCAACACCCAGAACAAACAAACAAATGAATAAACCACAAAAACCTCTCTAGTTAAAAAGGTAACAGAAGACCTAAACAGGCATTTCTCCAAGGAAGACATACAGATGGCCAACAGACATATGAAAAGATGTTCAACGTCACTAACCATCAGAGAAATGAAAATTAAACCACAATACCACCTTACACATTTCAGAATGGCAATCATCAATAAATAAAAAAAAAAAAACAAGTGTTTGAGAATTTGGAGAAAAAGGAGCCCTCGTGAACTGTTGATAGGACTGAAAATTTGTGTAGCCACTATGGAAAACAGTTTTGAAGTTCCTCAAAAAAGTTAAGATAAAATACCTTACGACCCAGCAATTTCACTTCTGGGTATTCATCTGAAGAAAACCAAAACACTAATTAAAAAAAAAATGAAATAAAATCATTCTTATGTTTATTACAGCGTTATTTACAATAGTTCAGAAATGAAAGCCACTGAAGTATCCATTAATAGATGATTGGATAAATAAGATATGGTACATATATACAATGGTTTATGACTTGGTCATAAAAAGAATGAAATCTTACCATTTGCGATAACACAGATGGACTTAGAGCGTATTATGCTGAATAAAATAAGTCAGACAGAAAAGACCAATACCATATAATTTCACTTATATGTGGAATCTAAAAAACAAAGTAAATTAATACATAAAACAGAAACAGACTCATAGATCCAGAGAACAAACTGATCATTATCAGCTGAGAGAGGACTCAGGAGCTGGCTGAAAAAGGTGAGAGGGTTAAGGAATACAAACTAGTAGTCACAAAATAGTCACATGGATGTGAAGTACAGCATTGAGAATATAGTCAATAATACTGTGATAACTATGTGTGGTGCCAGGTGAGTGCCAGGGGATCACTTCATAAGTTATATAAATGTCTAACCACAGTGCTGTTCATGTGAAACTAATGTAAAATAATATTGAATGTCATCTAATTGGAAAATAAAATAATTAACCCTCCTTTTTTAGAAGTTTGTACAGTAATGATCTATACTTAGGTTCCAGAAGATAATAAATAGTTGTCAATTATAGTTAACATTTGACAAAGTTAAAAAAATGTAACTAACTTATTTTGTGTTAAAACACTAACATTATAGTCTAAACGTGGTCAAGATAGCATCATTCTTATCAAGTTAACAAAATAAAGCTGTTGCATTTGAGTAGTCTATAATTCAGATGTTTGTAAAATGTATTTTGAATTCTCCATTGAACTGGAATGACTTGATAATTATTCCTCTTTCTGCATTCCTGAATATAGGCAGTTAGGATTTTTCATCTGAGAGTTCTATTTAATACCTCTTAACTCAGTTATTTATTTTCCCTTACTAAATTATTGAGGAGAGCAGGGCCTTGTCTCTCAAATCTAGAATAATTTATTAGAGAGTGACTATAAAGTCCACTTCAATGAAAAATAATAATAATAATTTATAGAGTTCTAGCATGGGAAAATAAAAATCTGTCTTAGAAGAACTAAGGAATTAAGTAGAATTAAAGAGAAAAGGTGCCAATTTCTCAATACACTGTGAATTTATTAATCACAAGTCAGTGAGTATAAAAATGCAAAGGTCTTGTTGATTGCTCCTTAGGCAAACAATTGTTTTTGGCAGAACAAATACTAATTTCAGATTTTGTCAAATTTCATGTGAATTTAAATTTGTTTAATGAAATGTAGGCCAAAAAACTAGAAAATTTCTGAGTAATAAAATTTGGACTAGATTTATAAAGCCATTGAAATTGAATTCATATTCTCTCTCTTTCCCACTTACTCTCCCTGTAAATCCACCTGACATTCTCATGCCAATTTATCTGCCTATATGGACATAATTGCATCATGACATTGTTCCTGCTCAGAAGCCCACAATGAGACCTCCATTCTCTTCTAAGTAAGAGCCTAGCTTCCACTACTATCTGTCTCTAAATTGTCAACTCATCTGATTTATTGGTTACTATCATCCACCAAAGTGCTCCTGCTCCAAACACAGCTGACCAGCTCAGGATCTATACCTCCATATGTAATCCCACAGAGTTTCATGCCACCTTGAATCCTCAAAGACCTTGAAATTTGACAATATTTTGTGGAACATTAGGAAGCACAATCCTATGCTGTTTACTTTCGTTTGTGTCATTACTGAAATATTTAATATGGTCATTTTTTTTCTCTTAAATAGATTACAGTTTCTTGATAAAGATTTATTATATTTTATATTAATCTGAATTTCTTTTCAGACTATGTACATGACAAATAACAAGTATTTTACAGAAAAATGCATATAGTATGTTATAATATATAATGTCTTTTAACATGACCTAATAATGTTGTTTGATTATACCTAATATTAAATCGATTTTATTATATCCTATTATATAGGAGATATGCATGAAGCCCAGTCACATTAGAGAAGTCTATGAAAATCATAAAAAATTCAATGAAATTCACAAAGCTAGTGAATTACAGAGCCAATATTCAAACTCATTTATTCTAATTTTACGTTTGTGCTCAAAAAGGGCTGTAGCTAAAAATAAATAAATAAATAAAAAGAGCTGTAGCTAATTGTAAGCTATTTACAAGGTTAAAGTGTAGAAAGACAGACCAAAAAACTCAAGGAATTATAATGTGTATATATCTGTCTGTGGTGTTGAATAGGAGACACTTGAAAACATAGTCTTAATTATGTTCATAAATTTAGAAGTGTTAATATACATAGGTAAGTGATCTATGCATCTCAATAACTAAGTACTGTATCTTTCAAGTTGCTAATAGCATTCAAGGTTCATAATAATTTTTCACTTGTTGCCCTAATATTAAGAAAAGTATCTTTTGCCCTAATATTATTAAGAAAATATAATTTTTATATTTTAATTGACTTTGTTTTAATTAGAGAATTATTATCTTTAAACATGTAATTTACTCTTTTTTGCATTATTGATTCTGATTACTATTCAGATAGTTAGAACCAATTATGTCCCTCTATATATTTCCCAAAATATATACCTAATGTATCAAAATTAATTATAAAATGAGGTCTACCTAGCAAATTGTGTTCAATCAATTCTTCAGTAAAAATTACAAAAAATAATATTTTGAGAAATGTAATTATTATGTATGCAAACTATTTTAAAGCCCTCTCATAATATTATGAAAATATATAGTACCATACTGAAATAAATATCTATTAGCTAACATCATGTTTTTTAAGTTACCTGACAAAAGCAAACTTAATTCTGATTCTTTGGCACATCATAAGTCTTGTAACAGACTACAGAAAAATGGGTGTTGAGACAAACCAATTTGGGAAAACAAATCTTCGAAAAGCCATGGGTTTTGCAAAAATAGTACCTGAGGCTTTTTTTTGAGAAAGCTGCAAGCTTTTCCAAGATTGTTATAAGCTGGCTGCTCACTCAAATAGAACCCAGTCACAATTCATGCATTATGTGACTGATGAAAACATGGCAGCCTTCTCACAAATTTGACTATAGAAATATGGCAGTGAAGCTCGATGATCATTTTGTTAATTTTCCAGGATCCTATTATTACAACCTTGTTCCTTGTTCCCTCAAGAGGGAAGAAAACTAAAAATGAAATAATATATATATTTTTTCTAAATACATGTAAGGACATTGGCTCCAAAATTCTTTTCTAGAAAATATGCCATAATGGGAAAACTGAGGGGACTCAATCTGATTCGAATTAACAGGAAAGATTTGCCTTTTAACAGGCTGCTTATCTCATTCAAAAGTTATTCTGGTATCTTTTGCAGAAGGACAAGACATATGTGAATATTAAAGTGATAAGGTGCCAACTCTTTTTTTTATATACTTCACATTTCCTTTTAGAATGGTGTCTTCAGACCAAAGAGCAAAAAGACAGGAATAGACAAGAAAGGATATTACACTGTTCAAAAAAACAAGTTTTGCTTCCCAAAATGCACTGAGCTTTGACAGTTTTTAACCTTTCTTCAGAATACATTGTATTATCAAAGCTTCAAAAGAAATGTCTTAAAGAAAGGCATGAAAATTAGTGAAAATTTCTATTTGTATTATTTTTTTTAATTACAATCCCATAGTAATTTTCTTGTACTTCGAAAGAGCCTCTAACACATGCTTCCTTGTTTTGCTGCTTTCTTATCATTCCTGTTGGTGAGTACCTTGAGAATTGGCATTGTGTCTCATTTCTGTCTCTTTTCCACAGAGCATCTGCAGATTCTTTGCTCATAATGAACACTGCACAACTATTTTCAATATTAAATGAAGATGGGGAGTGGTACATTGTAAGTTTTATAAACAATATTATAATTAAATTTCACGAAACTCTTAAACAAAAGTGTTTATTTTAATATCGCCATGATATTTTAAAATGGAACTTCTTTTTGACATTTAAAATTGCATACATGAAGTCAATATGAACCATATCCCTAATCCAAAGTAAATTGTTTGAAATTGTAAAGAAATGTGAATTTGTTCCCTTTCTCGCTAATAGAATTTGACTGACTAATAAATAAATCAGTGTGTTTTGAGATGATTTTGGTATGGAAATTTAAAATTAAACTATTTCAATTGTCACAGTCAAACAGTTGATTATTATTCTTTTTATGTGTGAGTAATGCTATATACTTAATTTTCTTATTCTGAACATTGTAATTTTAATTTAATAGTTAAAATGGGTCCATAAATTCTTATGTCAAATAATATTGTGTGGAAGTAGAAAAAAACAGAACTTAATGAAAATGGCAAAATAATTTATGAACATAACCTTTAGTATATATTTGATACACATTAGATAATATAATATTCACTATTATAGGCATAAATATACATAGCAAAGCACAGCATCACTAAAATATTTCAAATCTCAACCTCTGATTTTTTTATCATTGTAAACAATTTGAAAATCCTTAACAAGTGAAGCTAAGATATTCTTTTTTTTTTTATTTTCGTTTATTTTTTTAGTAGTGGTATTACCTGTAAACCAACAACCCCAAACACAAAGTAGGACTCCTACAAAAACCTGCCTTCTATAAATGTGTTCCCCAAATATCTTCTTGCTTTCCCTTTTTATAGACTTACTGCATCTATGTATAATCCTAAAAAAATTAATGAAGATTTAGAGTAGGTGTTACGCTCTTAAAAAGCAATCTTTTGGAGCCTTACTTTTTAGTTTTATTTCATACTGTTAAGCTATCTCCATGTCAATGCACACCACTGTAGTTCACTTATTTTGTCTTCTGTATACAAGGCCTTTGTGTGACTATACCTCAGTGTATGAATCTACTATTCAGAAGCTGTATACTGGGGTTCTGTAGTTTTTTTCTACTGTGAACAGTGCTTCTTGGAAGTGCCCTTTACATGTCTCATATTGAACATGGGCAAGAGCTTTCCTTCTATATATGCCCAAGAATTGAAGCACTGGGTCATGAGGCACATAAATAATCCACTTTAGCAGATAATAGTAAAAAGTTTTCCAAAATGACTATACCAATTTGTACTCCAATATACCTCATGAATCCATGTCCTTTCTCATGCTTATTACTGTCAGATTTTATTTGAATTTTATAGTTTTATTTTCTGAGTTTTTGTTTGTTTGTTTTTGTTTTTGTTATGCCACCAAGATGGGTATAAAATTGAACCTTAGATTGTTGTTAAATGTCATCTTCGTAATTGTAAATACAGTTGAACATCTACATTCATATGTTTATTGGCCAGATAAATTTCCTCTTTTGTGAATTTCCAGTGTAGGACGGTACCTCTGAATTTGTTTTCTGCATAGGTTACATTAAATTTGCACTGACTTTACATATAAATATTATTAAATAGTTTGTTACAGCCTCTGTCATTATGTCACTTAAAATTATGTGACATACATAGGATAAAAGCATTTATATCACCAAAACAAGCATTTTAATAGAACAGAATGTTTTATATATTGAATGACTTAACATTCACTTTCCATAGATGATTCTGTGTTCGCATAATAAGGATTGAACTTTCTGTACCATTTTATGTTCATATATACATCAACAAATCATCAGTTATGTTCTTGCTACATATGTTTTTTTATTGCAATTAAGCAGCTTGGGTTCTTGATATTATTATAAATTGTGGAACCTTTACTGTATCATGAAGTGAATGCTGTTAAACCCAGAACTAAACACAGTATTTTGGCACAGTCTATACCACAATGATAATTATAGGTCTCTAATTTTACATTATACTTAATGTATGTATTCATCTATCTATTGAGATAGATATATCACCTGATGACTATGCATCAATGTGTCAAATGCTGAATATATTTGAGAAGACAATTTCACCATATCTATTCTCACAGTTTATAATTTAATGAGTAATACTGTTAAAATGTAATTTTTAAAAGCTACAATTATGACTCTCATGCACATATAACCTGACATCAGTTATAAAATTTTATTCAAATATTTAATTAATGGAAGGTCTTAGAAAGACCTTAAACCAATCCAAAATGCATTTGAGAAGCTAGGATATTTTCTCGGAGTAAGTTACAACACTGGTTACTATTCAACAAGGCAAGAAAATATTAATATCTGGGGTTGTTAAATTTTACTGAATCAAAATTATTTGTATCCAAACTAGCCCAAAATCTGAAAATGGCATGCCCTATGGAGTTATAAAATACCCTAGACAAGTCAAGTCCAGGACTGCACTGACAAAACACTCAGCGACATCTTTTGTCTTTTTCCAAGTCACAGATAAAACTTCTAACAGTATTAATAAGTGAACACGTAATTATAGGCAAGAACATTACAATTAATGTGTCTATGATGACAGTCTAAATTTATTAAAAATTTTTTAAAGGTTAAGGTCACAGTCATTGTTAAGACTAAGTTAGTGATTGTTCTTAAAGGACAGAATAATGTAAAATGTGATCATGCACTCCTAAAAGTTAGGGAAAAATAGGAGTGAGTGGGTAGAAGGGAAGACTGATTGCCATGGAAGATAACAAAGAGTGCTAATAACTAATAATTTCTAAGAGAGTAATTACAAATCATAATATAATGCAAAGACACCTTAGTGGATCCTTCTATTAAGTACAAAAATAAGTTATACAACATCTTTTACCTGAGCTGCAGAGGTCATAGGACTTAATGCCCTTGTATTTTTTTTTCTTTATTCTGAAATGTCATTTCTTTACCTGTCAAACATAATAGGTATTATGAAAATAAACCTGATTCTGTCTAACATGGAAAATTTTATTCTTTCCTTTTTATTAAGGTATGGAGACCATCTATAAATTAAGTACCGTTAAAGATTGAATCAAGAAACACATGTTGATTTATTTTAAACTTTGATATTCTTCTCCTTTCCAATAACTCATGAATTCCATTAAAATACTTCCTGCAGAATATATGAGAATTTGTTTCATGTCCAGTGAAAGAAGGTAAATCAATTGTAAGAGTTAAGGTTATAAATATCAATAATTGAAAGATTATTGATTATCAATAATTAATATTGATTATCTATGTATCTGCATCCCATCACCAATGGGTATTATTTTTCTTCCTAAATATTTATTGGATCTATTTCTTTTATTCCTTAGATTTTATTAAAATAGTAATGCCTTTGAATTGGACTGCATTTCTACTACAGCTTATGTCCCAGTATTCCAGATTTTGGTATAACAACCTCCTATCCATCTTACGTGCCACTACCAGACTCTAATAACTGTCTAGGTAAGAGTCTGACCATGGCATTCTTCTAGTTAAAATGTTTTAAAAGTGTCTCACACACACTGAAAAAAGAGCAAGCTCAGTTTCTATGGCAGAAAATATGTAGGCTCCCACTGACTTTTCCAGACTCTGCCCTGTCACACTAAGCTATGCAAACTCACTCTTGGAGTTTGCATGTGTCAGTTCCCATGAGGAAAGGAGATGAGAATAGGAGAGGGGAGGATTAAATGAGTCAGGGAAATTAAGGTGGTTAACCACATATGTTAAGTATTCAGTCTTTCAAAAAAGTATAACTATTTCATAGATGATGGTGCATGGTAAAATATCTTTGCTGCTCTGAAAGAGAGAATAAAGACTCATATAAATGTGCACGGTATTAAAGTGAATGATAGAAACAAGTAAATGTATTATAGCAGTATCAATTTAAGGTGCATATCTTAATGCTATTTCAAATATTAATTTCTCCTTTATATCATAACGAGTGGAGCTGTTATAAATATTGCTGTTTCTAGTAAAACACGGCAAGAAAGACAACAGTATATATTAATATGGCAGCTCTTTTTGGAGGATATGACATTGCATAAATATTTTCTCTAAAACTGATGAAAGTGAATGTTGGCTAAATATCCTAAATTTTCTATGCTTGCTTGCAACAGACATTTGAATATTGGAAACATCTGGATTGTTAATGTCATCTGAAGAAAAATACAGATGGATGGAAATTTTGTCTGTTACCTGGAAGTTATGAAATTTTCCTAAAATGAAAGGGCAAATATGATTGTTTCCTAATAAGCCCACTCACCTCAATTCACAGCATATCCTTAACTTTCCTTCTGCTACCCAACTCTGCCATGTGCCCAGTCTTCTATAGCTGTATTTGAAAAATCACCTCCAGGTTTTCAGACTGACTCCTTTCCAAGACTTTGTAATCAGTGATCCTATCCTTCTATTTAATGTTAAGTATAGGTTGTAGGGGCCACTGATGGGACTGTTCAAAAAGTCAGATGTAACTTCTGTAACAGATTAAACACAATTTTTAATTAATGGATCTGTGAAAAGAAAAGAAAATCCAAAGCTACAAGCTCTTCACATTCTAGACATAGGCAACTTGACATTTGCATTGAAATCTCTTCATTTCATCTTTTATATAACAATGCCTTCCCTTTATCTTTTAAATTAAGCAATGTATAATGTTCATTGAAGAACAAAATTATATCACTGTGAAAGTCATGTTCTAAGATGTGCTGCAGAATTTTAAGTGTAGGGCAAGGAAATTTGTTAAAATGGACCAAAGCAGTTCACGAAACCTTTGTTTTAGGTCTTCATGCAATGTTAAAATAACTTATAATATTTCATATTTCTTTATATTTAAATGTTTTAATTACCATTAGGAGTTCTTCTTTAAGGCATAATTTTAAATAAATGTGTATTAAAATTGTTTGAGGTTTTGATTGGTGACAAACCGAAGCATGTCGGTTGATATGCTTCTACACTAAATATATTTTCATTTTATTTCAGGACAGATTAATGTTTGGACTAACATGTATGAAAACATACACACACATGTGTGTGTGAATCTATGTGTGCATATATATATATACACAATTACTAAATATGTTTAAATTATACACCTATCTATATGTATATATAGCTCTCTCTATATAAATATATACATATATTTATTTATATATTTATTCAGCTATTATATAAGAGACATAAGGCATTTAATTTCTTACAAACAATCATTCTCATATAGTTTTATACACATTAAAATATTTTAACACATAATCCATTTCCAAGGAGAAAAAGATTTAAGATTAACAATATGCATCTTGAGTTTGCATTTATGCTCTTTAAGTGTAAAGCATAATTTGGTAGCCTGTTCTTATTTGCAAAGTTTGAAATTAACCTTTCTAATTACGAATCTAATTTTCTGTTAAATTTGTTGCAAATTTCAAGAGCTTATAGTTTTCATCATATCTGGAAAAACAAATGAGAATGACTAGATAAAATCATTATTAATGATGGAAAAAAAGTCTGGAAGAAGATGACCAGGCTAACATTCACTTTAAAGTTAAATATTCTTTTGTCTTATAATTAGTGATGGTGTAGGTGGGATAGTTGTGTGGGATCACATATCCAATTTATACTTTGTATTTCTAGTTAATAATATTCTGTATATGTAAATATGTGGCTCTGGTTTGTCATTGATAATAGCTGGCAAATAATGTAGAAATTAATTTAGAAAATGCAAAACCCAGATTCTTTATTTTTATTTTAAATAAAACCTAATTTTTGAGCTTCTACTACATGTTAAATACTATGTTAAGTTTAATAACATTCATATATTTTGATAATTAAGCAGTATATAGTCAAGTCATTTCTAATAAATTAGAAAATATAGAAAAGTAAAAAAATAATCATAATTTTACAGGCATAGTGATCTATTATCACTAACTCTTATGAGAGTCTTGTAAAATGGATATGTCATATCATTTCTGTGTAATATGAGATGACTCAGGCTCCAGGGTTAGGGTTGAGAAAATTGCCCACATAGTGCAACCAAGATGTAATGTAAGTTCAGACTAAATTTAGGTTTTTTAAAATTTGCCTCATAAGTTGTTTCTAAACTTGGAGATTTCAAATATCATTTTTATTTTGTTATTATTATGATTTTTTTTCAAGGAGTACCTACAAATAAGAGGCAGGTTTGTATACTGGGAAAGAGCATTCTGTCTGAAGGTCCACATTGCATTAGGTACCTGTGGTGTTCTTGCCCTGTGATTTTGAACAATGTAGTTAACTTGTCTTGTCTCCACTTACTCATCTTTAAATAGTAGTACTGACTATTCATAGAAGTGTTTAAATAGTAAGATATTAAAGATTTCAAAAGCAATAAGAACACTAGCTAAAATACATATTACCTACTCAATAAAGGTGAGTGAGAAGTATAGTCATTGCATTATCATTATCTTCATCACCATCATCAACATCATCAAAGGTCGCAGAGTAACAACATTAAAACAAAAAAAGTAAAGGAAAAAAATTTTCCAAGATGATTAGCATCTATCATTTTGTAAAATTATTTTAAAAATCAAAAAGTAATATGAGAAAAACAAAGATTAATTGTTTCTATGAAAATACTGTTGATAACCTTATATTGACATTATTTTCTAAGTAGCTATTGATTTTCTTATATGCAGAAATATCATAGAAAGTGACTACAGTAAGATGGTGGAATAAGAGATTCCAGCCCTCATTCCCCCACAGAAACATCAATGTAACAATCATCCATAGACAAATACACCATCAAGTATTATATCTGCTTGTATCAAATCTGTTAATTGTCAATAAAATGACTGAATTAAGATCATGTGTCTGTATCATTATATTTCAGGTTTTCAAGGAACATAGTATTATTTTATATTACAACAATTTCACTTTGGTGGAGGGGGAACAATGATTGTTCAGAGACCATATGCGGAACTCTGAGAAGAATCATTCCCTATACTTTTTATTCAACACATTTTATTTAATATTGACTACAGGCCAGGTACTCTACTAGGTATAGTAACAAATAAAGCTGAATATTATAATATAAATTATGAAATAAAATAACAAAATGCTTTATGAACAGTTGCTGATGCCACTGAGATTATTTATAGTTCATTTGGTGGGAAGCCTAAGGTTAACAGCTTTGTGCTGTTAGCTTAACAATTTCTTCAAAGACACCAAAGATCTTTTCTCTCATTATTTCAGCATAGTTACTTTTTCCCTCCTGAGTGTCACTTGAGATTTAATCATGTTTACCACATGTCCAAGAACCACTCCTGATTTCTGGTCAAGGACAAGAGGAAAATAAGTGCAGCAACAAGCTTCTCTTCTTACATCTCCTCCTTTTATTAGAGAAAAAGAAAAAATATTGTATGCCTAAAGCAAAATTATAGTTATATATTACTAGCCAGAATTAAGTCACATTACCAAGTATGGCTATAAGAAAAAATGGAAAGCAAATATTTATTGAACATGAATAGGATTTTCATGTTTGGTTAGAGTTGGAGATGGGGATATGTAATGTTAAACAAATTTGGTGGTTTCTTAGTAAAAAGAAACAGATTGAGTGTCTACTAGTTGACATATAACATAATCTATTATATTTAGCTAATTTTATCCTAAACCAGAAGTATTGGGTATATTATTTTTATTCATTAGCTTTCCATCCAATAAATATTAAGTATCCATTGAAGAATATATAAAAATCATTGTGCTAATTTTTAAAATATAATACTGAACAAACAGAAATAGCTACTGCCATAATGGCAAATAAGAAATTACAATCCAGTGCCAACACAGGCTTGTCCATATTGCATGGAAGCAAAAAGTAAGAAGATTAAGAGGAATCTGACAATGAGCAGTTTAAAAATCACTTCACAGAGGAAGGGATGATCAACCTTAAACTGAAAAGAAATAGTTAGGTAGAATTTTGAGGTTTCAAAGTCAAATTCCTAGCATTTGTGAAGACAAAGATAACACGACTCCTTCACTGAAAGGATCTCTAGACTCCTGGAACTCTGAGTATATGTGTTTGCAGTGAGGATGAGAGTAAGATAAGATTGTGTGTGTGTGTGTGTGTGTGTGTGTGTGTGTGTGAGAGAGAGAGAGAGAGAGAGAGAGAGAGAGAGAGAGAGTCAGTCTTGAGAAATGTTTGTCAGAGTGGTGAATGTAGATGATAGCAGTGGCAAAGTAAGTAATAAATAATACAGGGCAAAGTAAGTAATGCAAAGTTATTTACACATTATTTTTAAAGCAATAAGGATTATCACAAGGGCTTAAGCAGAGGAATTAAATGTTGGCTTTGAATTTGGGGAAATATTCCACGAATTCCAGAAAGAATAAATATTTAGAGATGAGTAGGACTTAAACGACGGAGAACCACTAATTAGCTATTACAGTAATGCTGATGAGAGATGATGGTGTTTGGATTCAGGTAGTAGGAGTGGGAATAAAGTAAAATTGAAAGAATCAAGAGATATAAAAATGTATGATTGATAAAACCAATTATAGATTAAAAGTGGCATGAAGAAAAGGGAAAAATAAATAGTGCCTCTCAAGATTCAAGTTGAAGAACATAGCAGTAACATTTGTTGAAACAGGTAATGAGGAGGATGAACAGATTACCAGAGCTAAAGAAAATGATCTCAGTGGTAGAGACATAGATAGAAACTGTTGGATATACAGGAAAAAATTTACAATAAAAAGTTGACTTTATAGATTAGAATCTGAAATAGACTTTATTAGATTTGAGGATGATCTGGATATAGAATATAAATGAAGTCAGGCGAGTACATGAGAGTGCTCAGGGAGAATGTATAGAGTAAGAAGAGAAGAGAGACTAAATTAGAACTCAGAGGATGGACAACATGTAAAACAGTAGCAGGAAACTAATTAATCATTCCTGTTGACTATAACATTACTGAAATATGGCAGAAGGCATGCTCTCAAATAATCATACTATCTCTTGCCAAAGTGAAATTGAATGAGCAAGATAAATTGACACATTGTGAGACCAAATGACAATGATTAACTACTGATCATTCATTGAAATGCTTGATCCAGTTACTTTATACAGGGGGCAGAGTGACCTTTTGAATGAGACTATCTGTGGTAGAATGGTCTCCACTTGAAAGACTTCTTTCCTTGAAACTCGACAGAGATGAAGAAAAGATTTCAATACTTTAAAAAAGTAGAGCACACTTTCTATCAGGACCAAATAGCTGCTGATCAGAGGAGCTGAGATTCTATACTTTTAAAAAGTGCTAAATTAATGAAATTCTCTTATTCAGATCCACAGAGGTCAGTTGCTTAAATGTGTCAATTATTTGGCTGGTCTTTCCTGAGGAGTAAGAAATTACATCTTATTTTTAGCATGTCTTCTTTGCTCTTTTAAAGAAATATTTATTATTCAAGGCATTATTCTAAATCCTGGGGATGAACAGAGAACTATCCAACCAAAGAGACATAAAATTGTATAGCTAAATTAAAATACAATGTAGCAGATTCTATAATACAAGTATGTAAGATTGAACTCATGCATCGACTCTTTGATAGTAGGAATCAATCTATTCATCATTGCATCTTCAGCAATAAGCACAACAGCTTTTTAGGCATTCAGTACTGTCCAAACCTGTAGAGAATTTTTATAAGTTTATTTGAGTCAAAACTGGTGACAATTGCCAAGAAGCAAGATCACAAATACTTCAGAGAATAATGGTTTTGCGGTTTCTTTCATGCACTTGAAATTAAGGACATGAAGGAAGATTACATGAAAATGGAGAAAGCAAGGTGGGGATTAGATTACAGGACAGTTTTGTCATACCTTTATAACCCATTTTGTTCAAATAAGTATTTAATTCAATTTAGAAGAATGTACATAACAAGACAACATAAAATGAAAGTGGGCCAATGAGAGAGAGCAACAAAGGGCTATGAAATGAGTATAGATAGAGATAAGGCCAGTTTTGAATATTAATGACCTTTGACTTCACACTTAATTCTCTATATTGACAAATGGATTACAACATAGGGTATTATATTATCACTTGAGAGGTGACATTTGAGAAAGCATCTGAAGAAAGCATAGATATTTTTCAGGTGGAACAGCAATAAGGGCACATCAGATAGAATGAATTTTACTTAGAACAGATACAGATGAATAGAGTGGGGTGGAGATCCATTAGGACTAGAATAGAAAGGCTTCCTGTACATGGGAATATAATTTGACATAGTTATGGGCTAAATTGTGTTGCCTCTAAATTCGTCTTCTGAAGTCTTTTAACTTCTAATATCCCAGAATGTGAATATTTGCCTCTAGAGCCTCTACATGGGTAATTAAGGTAAAAAGAAGTCATAGGGGTGGGCTCCAATCCAATATGACTGGCATCCTTATAAAAAGAGATTAAGCCACAGACAACACATAGACTAAGGGACAAGTATGTGAGGACACACCTAGAAGGTAGCCATCTACAACACATGGAGAGAGAGCCTCAGAAACCCAACTTGCTAACTTCTTGACTTTGGACTTCTAGCCTCCAGAACTGTGAGAACACAAGTTTCTGTTGTTTCAGCTCCCCAATATGTGGTATTTTGCTATGGCAGCCCTAGAAAACTAATACAATTCCCAAGGTAACAAGGCTTCCAACAGACATAGTTTATGAAGATTAATTACAAAAAAATTAATTACAGAATATGGAATATGGGCTAGAGTAAAGTGAGACTGAGAAAGGTGCTTGAGTGTAGGGTAGAAATGATGTCCAAACCTAAACTCATGCTAATGAGAATGTTAAGGATAAGCTGGATTTCAGAGATTTTTTTTAAGTGTAATTGATTGTCTGAAAAGTTTGGTAGAGATGGGTTTCAGTAACAAGGAAGCTAATTAGTCCATAGATTCTAAATTTCGATACTAATTTTAAGGTGATAACCAAAACCAAAAATAGACTTTAAATGTTGTAGTTTGAAAATTTGAAAGTAGGTTTAGGGTTGAATGTGTGTGTTTATGTCAAAAAGAATGGACGTGGTAATGAGATCTGTTTTAGATATATTGAGCTTATAGAGTCTTTTGGACATCTTCTTGGGTTTCTCTAACTTAATATAAAATAAGGGTCTTGAACTTGAAAAAAACATGCCCTATTTAACTTCTGATGAAGAACATGCCTCCTTGAAATAAAAGATGAGCAATCCATAAATCTGGAGCTGGTCCTATGCAGTTATTATAAGAAATCCACAAATGCTTCTCTTCTCACAAATATCTGTGATCTAGTATTATCTTCTTCAACTTGACTTTTCTCACAGTTTGACAATTTTACTCGGTGATCCAGAAATAATAAGTGATGACATCCTTATCTCCCCAAAAGTCGCTATTAAAATCCATGAGTCATTTATGAGTACTAACTAACTCTTACATAATCACACTGCACAATTAGTTCTGCTAATTTAAACCTTAGAATATAGAAAAGGGGTTAGAGCAATGAGATTCTCAGCATTTTGTATAGAAAGCAAAGAAAAAGTCTTCTCCTCCCAAAACTGACTGCTTTGCATCAAAATCATCAAGCAGTTTTTTTTTTTGACATGAAGAAAGAACTCAATAAAAAGTTTATTGAAAGTACAGTATACTCTTGATCTTGGATTCAAAGCACTTAGGCAAAAGATAATGGGTGATTCCAAGAATTGATAATCGTATGTCCCTAAAAAAAATAAGGTTCGTTACCTAAACATAATTACTGTCTATCCCTGATAGAGATACCAGAAGATTAGAAACACATTCCTCTTCAAGTCCACTCTTAGATATTAGTGACCATAATACAAAGGCTGTACAAAGTCCCAATGAAGATGTTTATGGAGTATAATGGTTTCCAGGTCTTCCTTCCCTAAAGTCACAGTATTGATATTATTGTCAGTAAAAAATATCTTAGAAGAAAACTCTGACACATCCTTCTGAATAATGTTTTATTCTTTCCTGCAAAGTTAGAGACATTCACTCTTTATAAATATGTCTACATTGCATAATAAAGTTTAGAAAAAAAAACCTACTGGAAATCTCACTAGTGAATGTGCAGACTCAAAAGCAAATAAGGTAATTTTATTTTATAAATCTGACAAGAACAAATACAATTCAAGAGATATTCTAAGAAAGCTGAAACAAAGAAAAAATAACTAAATCTAAAGATTCAGTGGGAAGTGGTATAACCCAGAACATAATTAAACGTTTTCAAAACACTTGTTTTTAATGTTGAGTTTTATGCACCTGTATCTTATGAAGAAAAAAAATTTTATATATGGGTCTTCTATGATAAGCATGGAACTTCCATGGTGGTGGAAGGGCAGGACTTAAAATGAAATAAAATATTTTGTCTGGGTTTTTATCAATATTTATATATTAGTTAAAAATCTTGAAGAAATTAGAATTCAGAGAATGAAGATTATCCAAAGGTATTATCATCTACTATTAGCTGCTTGGCTCACCTACAGGACTTGCAGATGATGAGGCAAACCAGTAAAGACAGCCATGGAAAACACACATTGCTCCAAGGGCTCAGCTCGTAAAAGGAAATCAAGGGGGCCTAAGGAGGATAAAGCAGCAGGCCTAATGAGAAATGTAGTATTTTCCTTGTGCACTCTTTTTCTGTTCTGGTTTTATTTTAATGGGATACTGTGGGGAAGTCTAAACCCATTTATGGGAGATAGATACTTTTGTTTGAAGAGTCTAATAAAATCAAGATCAGGGAAAGAAGATAGGAAAAGATTTGAAAGTGACATTAGGAAATTCATTTGGATGCACAGACTTTGAAAGGTCTAGTAATTCGGGGAGATGATTTGCATGATTGAATTAAAACATTTGTTATATTTTGACCTTGACTTAATTTTTCCTGAGAAAATAAAGTATTATATGATTTAGAACATTATAATTTTACCACAGCAGCTGAATAAATGCTTTCTTCAAATGAATTTTTTCATTCACCATCAATGTCTTTAGCAAAGCAATGCCCAGAAGTATGGTTAAATAGTATATATGCAAACAATATTTCTAAGTATAGATTATCCTAATAAAGACATCAAGGAATTTTGCTGTAAAGTAGTGACAAGACTTTAAAAACTGCTTTAAAATGTGAAGGGGCTTTAAAAATTGCTTCAAAATATGGACATCATAGGATAGATTTGAACTGATATCAAATATGTCATCTGTACAAAATTATAGTAATAACAATTATAAAAAATGATCTGCACGGTATACCCTTTTACATTTGATAGACTATTTCATCTAACTTGACAATGTTGATTTTTCCAAATTCAAAAATATTATGCTCTCGTTTAGAAAAAAGGTTATGAGCTACAATTTACAGCTTGCTGTTTCACTACATAAGGTAAAATGTTAAAAAAATATTGTAAAAATGTTTAAGGAAGCATATGCACAATAATTACATAGCCATGACTTTAAAATCAAGCTCTTATTTGAAAGGTATAAGGTTATACTTGTGGTTGGATTATTATAAAAACTAACTTTAAATTTTATCCTCTAGTACACAAGTCAAAAAAATTAAATCTATTGTTAGAACTCTGGGAGAAAAGCTAGATCAAGGTATAAACATTATATTTCAGGTAATTCTAAGTTGGGTCAGGTTAACAAAGAGAAGAGAGCAGAAATAATACAGCTTGCACCAAAACAGGTTAGAGATATAAAAATGGTTGTCCTAATTTGGAGTCAGCTTGTAAAAATGAAAACCACATAAAGCAGGAAAAAATAACCTGGCATATTCAAGGGGCAGGTAAAATGTGTGTTTAGTGCCAAAAGAGACCAGGGGTAATACTGGAAGGCAGATTACACACAAATTTGCAATGCAATATGGCAATAGAAACAACTACACTATTTTGTGATGTCTAGAAGTAGAAATCACATTCAAGAAAATAGATGTAATAATTCTTCTTCTATCTTAACTAGAAAAAAAATTATTTTCAAACATTCACTGTACTTTTAATTAAAAATTATGGTACAATTGTGATAGATTCCAATGAGCCAACAGTTATTAGGTACAGTGATAAAACATTTATAAGAGGATGCAGAAATGTGATATTAGGTTAGGACAGGTTACAATCTTTTTTTTTTTCTGAAACAAAATTTGGGGGAAATTAAGTATCATACAAAAAAAAATGATGCATGAAACAAACTTAAGGAGAAAGGTCTGAATATACAAAAAAAATTAAAACAGATAATTAGAATTTGACAAACTATAAAACAGGTTGTAGAATAAAGTTTCAACATAATTTTAGAGAAGGTGTGTCTTCTGGCATTTTTACATTTGCCCAGTCCATTTTATTCTTAGGTCAGTAGTCAATGTGATTTCATAGAGTTCTCATTTTTTAGAATAATTCAGCATCAGGATAAATTATATCACTGTAGAGTTATAAATTTTAGATAATCCATAAACCAGATTATAGCCACAGGTTGAGATCACACATACAAAAAATCAATCTCTGGAGGCATGAGCCTGATAGGACACTGAGGGCCAAGAATTATAAGAGAGAATCTGGATCACTGCTGAGGGCATTTTGGGCTTTGAGTAAATAGGAGGTTTAAGATTTCTCTCCAGTTTACCCACTGAAATGCCCTTAAGACCTATAAATAATTCTGTTCACAGGCACACTGCATGGAACCGAATAAATAAGGCAAAGAACTTCTGTCTCGATCCTTCATCATTCCTTTATCATTCCATATTTTCCGTCTAGGTACCCTTTTACTTTTAAAAGGAGATAAATCTATTTTAATATAATTAATATGTAATTAATATTTTAATTAATATTTTAAACATAAATAACTTGCACAGTATAAAGTGCCATGATTTTTGAACTGTAAAGTTTTATGAATACAATGTGATCTGACTTGATGGTAGGAAGTTCAAGAAAAGAAATATGTATACCTGTTTTAAGTTATTATTTTTTTCAGTTAATGACAAAAACTATTTCAACCAGATTACTTTCCAATTTTATTCTCATCAATAGGGTTAGAAAGACTTTTAGGTTTTACTCTTGTTACTGGTTTCTTTTTTATTTTTGTAATGTTTTCCTGAAACCAAAGTATTGATATATGCATTTTAAAACTACTATTTTAGATGAAAGAAATTTTTGAGTATCTATATTCTAGTAGTAAGAATTCAGGAATCAAGAGAGCTGTATAAACGAAACTCTGATTTGGTTTCTAGTTCCCCTGAGCTGGCTTTGGCATTAGATTGAGACACACTGAGTCACCAGTTTCTCACTGGGAAGCATTAGGGCAAAGACCATCCTTACTCCTCTCAAGACCTCATTCTGGTAAAAATTATGTTGTCAAGAGCCAGTTGTGAGTTCTTTAACATCAGAGATTAACTTTTATTCACCTTTAAGCTTTTAACATCAAAAGCTAAACCTAAATCCTGACACGTGGTTGGATCTTAAAATTAATGTAATCAGTTTGTAAAAGAGAGTTTCGGAAATTGAATTCATTAAAATTGATTAAATGTTTTATTGTAGCTTTAACTACATTTTTATAAAAAGTGAGTTACATATTACTGCCTAATTAAACAAGTCAACTTGATTTTAAAAACTGTATTTTAATATTGCATTAAAATATACAAAATTGTCAAATATGAATTTGTTAAATAAATTGATAGTAAAACTGGCCAATAGTCAAAAACCAATTTGGGGATATTCATACTTCTTACTATATAAAATTAGCATTTTGTTTTCATGAAGAATGTTTATTGAATATTGTAGGTATAGAATGTCCCATTGAACACTGGAATTAGTTGCCAAATACGTAGAAACAATTGTTATGTGATGCCTGTGAGGTATGTTTTTTCTAATTTTCTAAAATAGCTTACAATAGGTTATTTTATTTGTATTGTTGGAGGATTTTTTTTTTTTTTTTGAACATGACAATAAACTACTACTGTGCAAGTAAAGACCATCTTTTTTTCCAACTTTTTCACTACAACCCAAGATTGGAGTAGTTAGTTCTTTTATGGCATTTCAATGTAAATTGAAAGATAAGTTATATCTAATATAAATGTTAGCCAATGAATAAGGTGCTTGGATCAAGAGGAAAATGTGAGGTACCGGAACCAGTTAAATTTGGTGACATTCTGCACTTTTTCAGGCGGTTGTGTGTTGAGAGTTAGTGGGAACACATATTTAATCCATGCTCAATTTATTGGGCTCACACAGAGGTATTTTGCTCCAGAAAAGATGCATTTCTACAATTTATACAGTGATATGGGTAGAATGACATTGGCTCTGAAATTCTGAAGACCTATAAAATTTGTTTTTAAGGAAAAACCTGATTCCTTAGTGAATAATGTCTGCTGCTACCATATTCCCCTTTCTATTTCACAATTTTTTTCATGAAAAGTCTTTATCACAATTTTAATTCAGGTAATATGGTAAAATTATTTTTTTTTACAAGTTACATTAAATTTTTACAAGGAGAGAAAAATCTAAGTGTTTCCTGAAAAAATCTATCTCAGTGATTGCATGAAAGGTTTGTTTTCAAGAAAATAGAATAATAAAGCATAAAGCAATTTTTGATTGGTTAAAATTTATGACTCCTGAATTTCCATGTGTCTCTAGAATTACACAAAAGAATAAATCAGTAAACAAACAATGCTAATTTTTTAATATTCTCTGTAAAACTTTGAACACCAAGATCATTTTTGCTTCCTCCTTTGCTTCTTATATTAAGTATTCCTAGAGGAGGAAATCTTACAAGGGTCTTAAAGTACTCACCACTTCATTAGTCTTCTCAGATTCCTTCTCAGTCTCTTGAGACATTTTTCATAAATGAAAATGCCCAGTATTGAACTTGGACTTCTAAGTGTGGATGAAAATAGATTAGCAATAACTCTAACATTTTGTTCAGTTTATCTCCATTTCAGATTTTGTAGGGAACCAGTTTACTGATCATGGTTTCTTATAGTCTACATGAAAATCAAAACAATATTATACTGTATTGCTCTTTATTTAACCTATTCACAGAAAGTGAAAAGGCTTCCCTTTGAATAATCTTTGCTGCCAGCTAAGATGCATAGTGAGATATAGAAGCATTTCAACTTCAACATGGGTAACTGAATAAAATGAATAATACATTATTCTGAATACTGACTTAGCATGATGCAGCCAGTTAAAATGGCAAGAAAATGTGTGCTTATTATATATAAGAATTTAACTGAAATATAAAATTGTAATAATGTAGCTGAGAGAGCAAAATTGTTGTTTAATATATAATGCAGCATATATGACTTAATTGGCAGAAATTGCTACTGACTACAAAATAAATCTCTTTATTCACACATTTTGAAAGTGGTTATTTTGTGATTTACATGCTAAAAATATGACAACAGTTGTTATATACAAGCTATCCTTGTGATGTTCATATAGGCACAGTGATTCAACAATTTATCTTAACTTTAAATATACTTCTCTTCTTAAAATACCAACATGTTCTTTCCCCCGAGGTTTCTACAACTGACATAATTGGTTTTGCATTAAAATGTGCTTACAAATTGCACATGGCTTAAAATGTCCAGAATCAAAAATAATCTAGGCAATGTGGTCAGATACATACTGCATACTATCTGTTTTTAAAGGTTGAAAGTTTTGTGCTATACTGTCATTTTTTTACTAACTCTAGATGAATAAGTTCATCCTGAAGTATCTATACATCATTCATTGGGCTCTTATTTTAATTGCTTTCATTGATAGTTAAAGTAAACACATAGTCACTTGAATCCAAGGATTGATAGTAACAATTATTACATTAATTGCACAGTAGTAAAATATAGAGAAATAATTTGTTGAGTCAGGGAAACCTGGAATGAAATTATTGCTTTGTATATGATAAGCTCTGTCACCTTTTAAGAGAAATTAATAATGATGAGCCTTAATTTCCTGAAACAAATAATTGTTCTAAGCATAAAAGGTGACAATTCAGGAATTTGTCCAACCATGCAGCTAAGGATTCCAACTGGCAAAGTCTTGTATTGTTTATTGAGGCACTAGACTTTGGTAGGTATAAATCAAGAGCAACACTTGCTTTCTCCTTGTTTTAATCTTCATTGTGCTTTTAAGCCACATAAGTTGAATCACCCTTCTTTGCTTTGACTAATATGTTGGCTGACCCACACACAGCTTTTTCAGGTCACTTTTAATTATTAATATACAATTTCATTTTTCAAGTATTACATAGTTCTTTATGAACTAAATATAATGGTACTTTCTATTTTAATTCAAAGATACTGTGTGCTCAGGCCCTGCCCCATCTCCAATCATGGTAATCCAAAATCTTCACTGTCATTCTAAGATTGAGACAAAAGTCACTTCACCTTTACTTTTTTCAATTCATCTAACCTCACTCCAGGGAAAATGGATGCCACATGTCTTGCTTGGATCACCCTTTGACTATTATTCCTAGAGATCATAAAAGAAAGTTGCAGAATTTTAAATTCCTCTACAGAATTTCTTCCTACCCAAGGGTAGCAAACATTATTACTTAGGTCATAAAGAGATAAACTTCTTTTTACTCTAGATGCAATTCCATGACTAGGTTGTGGTCCCCCAAACTTGGTAGCTTATTTTTATAGTTGAGATAGTCAATTATTTCTTATACTAAGAAATCTCCTTTCTCACTTCATAATAGTTATCAATCCCCCCAATTTTTTTATATGAATAGTATAAATAACATTTTGTGGAATGCATATGACTAAAAAAATAACACTTTCCATAACAATGTAAAATCCAGTAAAAGTGTCCACATAATCAAGCTGAGTTCTTGATATGCCAATAAAACCAGAAAATTGTACTGCTTCTTCTTTCAAAAAAAAAGGATTTACAACTTTATCATTTTTTGTTGCCAAATACTATCTATATTAACTCCCTGAAATTCCTAATAATCTCTTGCTTACAATGAAAGCACATTGTCCACCCACTACTAAAAAATGTGAGCCTTTCGCAGGATTAAATATCATTTCTTCTGCTTTTTTTAGGCTGCAGACACCCACTTTCCACTTCCATTTGACTAAATTCCTTGTTGTCTGAGGACAATATTGTGTATTTGCTAGAAACAGAATGTCGGTTTTAGACTGCCTATATTAGATTCCTGCCACTGCTTCTAAACAGCTGGGCAAATCTGGGTTAGTTTACTTTTCTGTGTCTTAATATCACTGCTTAAGTCAGTAACTCAAATAATGTGGTAAGAATCATAATATTTTTTTTCATGGTGTCATTAATTTCTGTAAATCTCATACCATCCTAGAGTATACACAACACTTACTTCTTTGATGAAGCTGATTGCTCCAGGTCAATCTATTTTGAATGCCTTGGAGAAGGCCATATCCTTTGGCCCTTCTGGGGCTAGCAGGTGGCTGATTAGGTTGCTCAAAATAAATTCCTTCCAACATTTTCATTCCTTGAGCCTTGTAACTCCTTTCTCTATTGTATGTAAGATAGATTCCAACAGTTTAACTTTGTTGACTATAGGTCAGTACTGAGTCCAGGCTTGGATCAGTTAACCTAATAGATTTTTAAACAGCACTCCCAGCAAATCACCTACGCATGAAATTCCAAAACCTGGATAGGTAAACCCATGCTAGTGAATTTGTCCAGAGACTAATACATGATTTTTTCTTTGAATAACTCCTACTCTGTCACATGCTCTTCAGGCCCTTGCTAATATGAATTGAAACGTTCTTTTGGATTGTGTGTGTGTGTGTGTGTGTGTGTGTGTGTGTGTGTGTGTGTGTGTAAAGTTATTGTCTCCTTGTACTTCTCTTTCAGGGTTACTTTAGCCTTATTACATGACAGGTAGTAAGGCAACTGCTTCCCTCTTCTAAGTTTCTTATGTCAAAATGGGACAGTTTCCTGAAACATAAGCATGAGGCTCCCCTCACAAGCAGTGGTATTCATAGATTTTGGAGGTTAGCATTTCTGAAACTAATTTTCAGTTGCTCAGAGACTCCACTCCATGTCTCAGGGGTTATTCATGTTTACCCTTGAAGAGAACTTTACGATTTCCTTTGCTCATAGTAGCCTTTACTCTTACATAAGTATTTGGTTTATATTTCATTTTATTGTCACCTAAATGCAACATATTTGGGACAGAGTCACATTTCTATTCTCTACTGCTGAAGTTACTTCTACTCAACTCCCATTATATTTTCCAAAGTACCCTGACTTTTACTGTATATCTATTGCTATATATCTAACCCAATGAGTCTCATTCTTAGGGTCAGCATCTAACTTGCATTTTATGGAGGACTATCAGTAGTAGCATAATAGCTTTTTCTCCAGAAAAATATAATATACAATCACATATAATAAAGTATTTTTTTCAGCTAGTCTTGAGAAACTAAATAAAGCAATCATGTAAATGTCCAATGACTATAAACATTTACTTTTTGACAAGAAGTCTTCATATTTTCTATACATTTTAATTTAGAAAAAGTCATTAGAAGATTTTAATTTTATATCCCAATTATTGAACCAAAAGCCAAAATGAAAGACAAAAAATTAAGCTCTTATTTTATATAGAAGAAGATAAGATGTATGGTTAAAAGGCATTTTTTTTTTACAAGCCATACTATAAAAACTGGAATGATTTAAAAGAACACATATGGAAAATAACACTTCTCAGAATTTGACTACTCTCCCAGAATACATAAAAATGAAAAATCCCCTCCTCTTCAGCTTTCCTGCTATTGCACGTATACATTCATATAATTCTAGTAAGATCTTAATTTTGAACCTAAATGTGTAAACGTATAAAATTTAGTAAAACAATCAAGCAATGCTAACAAAAAAAATCATACTTGCATACTTAAAGTTAAATATTTTTATAAAATATTTAGAGTGAGAAGTGGTAATAAAATAGGTGTAAACAGAGTACTAACCTAGTATATAAGAATGAGAAGCATCACAGAAAGTTTCTTGGGGAAACTTAGAATAATTCTGAGGAATGAACATAATTTGGCTGCATAAAGAAGGAATTAGGCATTCTAGACAGAGCGTCATGAGTCTCCATGAAATATATGTTCAGAAAGAAAATCATTCCATGTGTCTTGGTTAGAAGTATGGCAAAATCTTTAGCTGCCTTCCAAATATTAATCCTCCATTTCTATTTCTCTACTAATGCTCTTTTTTTCTTAACCACAATGATGTTTAGTTTTTCTTTAAATCTAAGTAGGGCTACATAGCTAAGTTTTGGTAAAAGCTATGAAAGTAGTAACCAGTTTTATGTCCTCTGGAAGAATACTTAAGAAAGGAGGCATAATCTTCTTAAACCCTTTTTCCATTCTTCTGCCTGAGATACAGTTTATCAATATATTTTTGTTTTATCAGAAATAAACTGATATTTGCTTTAAAAATCTATTTTAGAGTTTTTTCCCCCCTAGAGCTAAACATGACCTTAACTGGTATAAATGTATATGAAGAATGATAGAGAGAAATTTTAAGCAAAAATTGTATGGTGAAGGTCCTCATATGCTAAAATAAAGATTTTGAACTGTAACTTCTGAATATAGGACCATAATTAAACACTTTTAAACAAGGAAATTGTTGTGAATAAATTTAAATTTTACCAATATTATGCAATAACAATAGAATGAATTGGAACGTGACCAGGCAGAAAACATAGTTTAAAATCTAGTGAAGTAATCTAAATGTATCTAAGAAGACCACAGGTCTTTAATTAAATGACTGATATTATTCATTGAGAAAGAAAATGAAAGACAAGAGCACATTCTGAGAAACAGTAATGAATTTAGCTTTGAAGATTTTGAAAGTGAGTGTCTGTGAGACATTCAAGAAGAGCTATGCGATGCTTCCATAGTCAAGAAGAAAATCTGATAACTAGTCATCATCATACTTTGTTTGCAAAGATATCAATGGAGTGACTAAAAATTTGACATATTTTTTTTATCAAGTCAAGCTAAACCTTTCTCTACAAATCAACCAATCAAACAAACAAAACATGGAAGGTAGTTCTAATGAATAAATAAAATACGTTAAGTAATAAAATGAACACCCTCCTGTCTTACTAATACAGTTGCCCTTATAGCTTACATTCCACTGCCTCATTTCACAGAATTAAAAGGAAAGGATCACTGTAATGTGTAATGTAAAATATTGAAGTATTTTTTTTCACTTTGCCTTTAGTTTTGTCTTGTGTATAAACTAACCTGTAAGAAAACAAAGTGTTCTCTTATGATGTCATTCTTAAGCCCTTTAAAACTTCAGAAACTGTGTGAAAGAATCAGAAAAGAATTAAATATAGAAAGATCCTGTGATGGCATAGATTAATTCAATAATAAACTTTTAAGCTAATGACTCTTAGAGCACAATTTAACAGTTTAGTAAATGACTCAATTCTTATTCCTATAGACGTTTTGAGATATAAATTTCAATTTAGTATTTCTCTGGCATACTAAAAGTAAAATACATATGCAATTCAAGGTTAATTTCTTATTCTAAAAGACTTTGTAATAGACCAATTCACTTATCTTTCTCTTCTCTGCCATTTATTTCAGTTGAATAAATACATTTCTTTTCTGTTTTGATTGAATAAATGAGACATAATATGTCTTTGTAATTCTCGCATTTATTAATGGAATGAGTGTTCTTAGAACAGACAAAAAAAATAAATGCATTGATATCTAAATTAGGAGGTATTTGTTAAGGGATTTTTTAAAAAATGAAGATGGGGGCTGACTAGTTATATAATAATTATTCTTAAAGTAGTCTAGCTAATTATTTAAATTTGTATATAAAATTAGTTTTAAAACACAACTTTTGATAACTTCCAACTTTTTTCATGACTACAAAATATCCTATGCAGAAATTTTAAATATATTCTTATATATCCATAAAATAAAATATCATGAAGCCACTAAAATTATGATATGGTAGAATATATAGCATTAAAAAACATATTCAGTTATTAATATGCATAAAAAGCATGAGGTACAATGAGAAAAAAAACTACTCAAAGCTCTGCTTCCATAAAATTCCAGAGGGAAATTTATTCAAATATAATCAGTTTAACAGCCAAAATCATAATATAAAGATACTTTTATTATTTAGGACAAGAAATAGAAACTTTGGCAGTAATATAAGATTTAAAAGTAATCAGTTGTTAGTTCAACATAGTTCAGTTGATTTTTTTATGCATTACAATATGTTCTAATGTAAGTTGACAGTTTGACTAAAGTTAATTTCAAAAAAATGACAACTTAAATCTACATTTAAGTAATCTATGGTTTAATCTTGTAGTGTCTTTTTCATGTAAGTCCAATTGTGTCTTTCAGGTTTTCAACTGTCTTTTACTGTTATTATTATTGTTGTTGTTGTTTGTTGTTGTTGTTTTTTGGGAATGGGATGTGGAAATGGAGCCTAGAGAGAAATGACAGTTTGCAACAAAGCATCTTCTACCTAAGATCTGTTTTGGTTATCCATTGCTATATAACAAGACATTGAAAATATAGTGGCTTAAAATAGGAGTGTATTTTTACTTTTCATGGCTGGTGGATTGCTGAACTTAGTTGAGTGAATTTTACATAGGGTATTTTAAGCAATTGCAATCAGTTGTTAGATGGGGCTGCTTCATCTAAAGTCTGACTGCTGAACCCCACGAAGGCTCACTCACTTGGCTGGTAATTGATAGTGGTTATCAACTAGCTGCTCAACAGGGGTTGTCAAATGAAGACCCTGCACATAATATCTCAATGTGACCTGAGCTTCCTAAGACACTGGATTCCAAGAGGTTGTACACCAAGAAAAATAATTCCAAATAATCCAGACAGAAGCCTTGATGAAGGATTCTATGATGCAGCCTCTGCATCATCAACTGCACTGCATTCTCTTGGTTCTGTAGGTCATTCAGAGTTTAAGTAAGAGGCCATAGACTGGTAAGAAAACTAGGAGTGTGGATCGCTGAGGATGTAAGTTAGGGAAGCAACATTTCTGAAAGGCAGCTCCCTCTGTCAAAAAGCCAATAAGCCATTTTAACTTATTATTAGTTGACTGTTTAAAAAATACTACTCTCTGGAAAATAATGCTCAAACTTAATGGGTCTACAAAATGTAATTATGACCTTAAAATATTTTCAGACCCATCAATACTCCCTAGTGGTATCACTTCCTGACTATTTCTATTTTCTTTTCTATTTCTTGCTTTCTTTACTTTTAATTAGTTGATATTTCAATAATCAAATGCCATTGGGAAAAGTAAAGTATCTAACACTGTACCTAAAGCATAAGTTTTTTTTTAAGTGAATATATACTACTATAGTCATTATCAGTTATAAAATAATCATGTACTGGGTATATGTGAAGGAACATTCAATATGAAGTAGATATTTAGAAAATATAAGATATGGAATTTAAACATTCAAATTATTCTACTACAATTTCCTCCTCTCTTTAAGCATACTAGTCTCCATTATTTACTAAGTTTGATCATTCCTTCTTCTTGGTCCTGTCCCTTGCCTTTTAAGATTTATTGCCTTCTTGATTTGCCTTTCAAAACTCTGATAAACACTTCTCATTTCGCTTCTCTTGCTCTTATACATTCCTTAAATATAAATAATGTGCTTCTAAATGAGTGAGAAATATGATCAGAAGAAATACATGTGGTACAGGAGGAAACAAAAGGCACCAAGGTAAGCAAATATAATTAGAAGTAAATAAATTAATACATGTAGGAGAAACTGAATGTGGGAATAAAAATGAGACCTTCATGAAGAAGTAATCAACAAAAAAGTATGTAGAAATAAGGAATGGATTTCATTCTTTAATTAAAACAAAACAAAACAAACAAACAACAACAACAACAAAAACTGAGGACAGCCAAGAACTCAGTAGGGATTACAACAAGTGGAGTCAAACATCTCAGTTGCTTTGGAAACATAATCACCCCTTATGCTAGTAATATGATGATAAAAATAAAGATAAATGAAGTAAATAGCAAGTAAGACCCATACTAATCTGGCTATTCTTCCTTAGAGAGTGTTTATGGAGAAATTGGGGAGGATTTTCTGCTAAAAGAATAAAACTAATATATGAGAGAGAGAGATATATCTCCAAATCTCCAGTTTTTCCCACCTTCCCAACCCCTGCCAGGTATACAGCTAACCTCTCTGTTGTAGGTTAGTGCTAAGCAATATATCATGTGGTTCTAAATGCCTGTGTTGCTTTGGCTAATTTAATAGGCATTGATGCATGGTAAGAAAGCCTAGAATTCAAAGACCCAAAACAGAATTCTCCTGGTACTCCACACTGTGGTTCAGAGCAATTTAGGAAGTTACTTTTTATGTTGTCCTTCTTTCATTACACTCACCTTGGAGGGCTGTGCTCTGTGTAAAATAGCAGTGTAAATAGGAAGTCAAGAATTTGGCCCAGTAAGTAGCGGAAAGTGTAAGCAACTATCTGTGGGGATTCTGGTAAAAAGGAGATTCAGCTAGACTAAATCACACACACACACACACACACACACACACACACACACACACACATATAGCCAACTATGATAGCTGGAAAGAAATTTCTGTGGAAGCTCATTAATTTCTAATATTTCAAGTCAATACAAATTTGATTCTTTAACAGTATCACACTAAAAAATGGAGGAGGTGCACTTTTAATGTCCCAAATAGTCCTTGGGGGTAATTAATCCAAACGATGAAATAGAAAGAGTTATTCTAGAGGAGAAAAAATACTTACTCAGAAACACTTACAGTTCAGGAGAGTAGTATCCTAGTAAAAAAGTTTGCCTCTAACAATGGCTTAGAGGTAAAGGTAGATACCAAAGATCCAGGATAAGAAGATCCCTCTGCAGGATTCAGCCAATATGAAGACAGGTAGTTGAAATATGAAAACAAGTATGCAGGAAGATAAATTTCCCTTTCACTAGGAAAGTAATATAGTTTTCTCCCCTTATCTGTGGGAAACACATTCCACACCACCAGTGGCTGCTTGAAACCACGAATACTACCGAATCCTACATATACCATGTTTTTTTCCTATACATACATATCTATGGTAAAGTTTAATTTCTAAATTAGGCATGTTGATAGATAGATTTGTCCTTACTGTAGGCAAATCTTAGCAACCTCAGAATATGTTTTTCTCCTTCCTTATTAATTGTGAAGTTTCATCTTTTCACTTAAAGGAAACACTTATGGCTTTCCTTAGGTATATTAGAATTGTATATGGGCTTTGGGGCCCATAATAAGTAAAAGAAGGGTTACTTGAACACAAGCACTATGATACTGCAACAGTAAATCTCATAACTGAGTCGGCTACTAAGTGACTAAGAAGTGGGCAGCATACATGGCATTGATAAAGTGGGAAAAGGAGTGATTCATATCTCAGGTGGGATGGCACAGAACAGCAAGAGATTTCATCACATGACTCAGAGTAGTGCAGAATTTAAAACTTATGAATTGTTTATTTCTGAAAATTTCCATTTAATATTTTTGGAATGCATTTGACTACATTGACTGCAGATAAACGACCGCAGATAAGTGAAACTGAAGAAAGCAAAACAGGGGTTCAGGGGACTATTGTGTACAAACTTAAATGTAAGCATTTCTACTAAGTTGCTGGCATTCACTTCCCAGGCTGTAGCAAACTAACCTTGACTGAGTATGCAAAAAACAGCTGGGAAAATGGACCATCACTTTTATGAGAGACTGCCTTTGTGAAAAATAGGGCCAAATCTCAGAAAGCTGTAAGCAATAAAAGGACTCTATAAGAAAAATACTGGTAAATGCTAAAGAAGATACAAAACAAATGAAAGCAGGCTTAAGAATTTTAGTTTCTATTAACCATCATTGGAAAAGCTAAAGAAAATGACTCCAAATTAGTATATTACTGCAAGAATTCTGTGTGATAAATATTCCCTCTTATGTACAAGAGAATTGGCTTTGGACACTGGTTTTTGTAATGGTAGTATAAATCATTTTGGTTAAAATTTGTATTGAGATATTTAAGAGTTTTCTTAAATAACAACGTAGTATTTCTACTGGTTAATAGTAACCTCCTTTAGATATTTTGCCCTGAAACTGATGTATTGAATGTGCTTGACCTAATAAAATTGTTGGATATTTGTATAAGATTTATGAGAGTATACAGAGCTGAATATTTCTGCATTTCCAAGACCATCTTAATTTTAAGGTATTAGAAATCAAATGAACAAATTTTAAGTACTAAAATAGTTGCTTTTTTTTTTTTTTCTGGTAGAAGGTGATGTTCCTGCCTATGACATTGAGGGAGAGCAGAGTCTGCTGCCCAAAAATATGCCCTATGAGGAATATGGATTATTTTAAGCTGGCTATTTTTAAGAAACACAAGACTTAGGAAAAGCTATTGGCATTCCCTCTTACTGCCTAAAAGAATTTAGATAGAGGACCTGCTCCAGGAAGGGAGCTATCATCATAGATAAGTATAGTTAACATTGACAAGAGCGTTGATAGACAAAGAGAAACCTAGACTTTTTGTTCGAAGACCTCCCTGTGTCTCATGGTTAAAAATGGTCCAGCAAATATTTCTTTTCAAAACATTTGCTTTTTCATCTCCATGTAATTTGTCTTCTTTCTCTTGGAAGTCCCAAACCAACTCTGCCTCACCTCCATCCCTATCCCGTTCTCTTTAGCTCAAGATGGCATATAAACCTATTATTCCTCAGGTCCCACATTCTTAGGGAACTCTTGTACATACATACATAATACACTTGGTTATTTTCTCCTGTTAATCTGTCTCATGTCAATTTGATTATTAGACCAGCCAGAAGAACTTAAAAGGATAGGAGAAACAATATTTTTCCTCTCTTACAATACAAATGGAAGAGGTTGACAATTTACCTCTTAGATTTATAAATCTAACAGTAAAACAAACCATACATTTATTTATATACATAAACATGTGCACATGTGTATATATTTGGATAATCTGGCACTTTGGAGGTATCCATAGATTCTGTGATTTCTAAGCAGGAATACAAAGTAGTAACAGTGTTCAAGTAGAATTTACATTACCTTGAGCAAAATGTAGGATAATGTTTAAGACAGAAAAGCATATTTAAAAATAAGTGTATTAAATAACAAGAAGTCAGTAGAAAGAAATGTTGTTATACTAAAGGGAGATGTATTAAATTAAGTTTAGAAACTGGCACCAAGAGTTTGGCTATGATAAAGATCACAGGAGTACCCACATTTAAACAGTCAGGCTTTGATTCTTTGTCCCTCGATGACATGACCAAAACCAAGCTGAGATAAAAGAAGCAATTTAATAGATAAGAACATGAATTAGGCACAACTGAGTAAAATTAAGCTGTGCATCCCTTGATCCCAAGAAGAAGTGGAAGCCACAAGAGGACAGGAAGGAGACAGGGTCAGATAAAACTTTTCTTAGAATGAAAATGCTTTCAAAAGGGTAGCAGGCTGAGCTCATCCCCAAACAGATGACGTGACCAAGGTGTCTTGGTATCCTCCCTCTGGGAGGACAGCAGAATGTAAAGGCCTGGAACTTAAGTGGCAGATTCTGGTAGGGGTGTTTTTCTTGCCTGAAGACAGCCAGTGAAACAGGATTCGATGTTGCAACCTCAGAGCAGTTAATCTGAAGCATTTGATGTTCCAGGGATATTCTGCTTGCAAGAGAGTCACCTAAAACAAATTTTATGCAATCAAGAATTCCGTAATGATCCAAGTCAGAGGAAATAGCCTATTTGTTGAACATAGTAATATGGTGGAAATGACATACTGAGATAGGAATATTTGAGCAGATTCCAAGTATTATATGACTATATTATTTTTAGTTTATTTTCTAAACTAAGAAATATATTCAGATTTCAAGAATCTACTTTGTTTTTCCACTTATCTCTATTTTTTCTCATTAAGAAAATAGATTAAGTGGATAATAAATTTTGACTATGTTTTCAAAAATAATAATAATGATCTGATTTTCTTCAAATGACATATAAAGTCCTTGGACTAATTGGTAATACGGTTGAGATTATAGGCTAATTAACACAAATTTTTATGTAAATGAAGTAATGTAAAAATCATTACTTCATTTTTGAAGGCCCATAAATGGCATTCTACTTTAACATTAAGTAAATTGAGTTTTGAATGATCTACTTAAAATAAACACTAATTAATGATGATAGGTTCAAAAATGAGACTGTGCTTTAGACAACTAAAATTATTACTAAGAAAAGAGCCAATGGTAAGGATTAACAATCAGCTGGAAACAAAGAATAAAGTTTTCCAAGTGTGGCTTTCAAGAATTGTGTAAGAAAAATAAACAAGAAATAAATTCTCAAGAAAAAAACAACATAATTTTTTTTTTTTCAAGCAGAAAATGTTACTTTACTCCTATGATTAGGAACATCTTTTGGCCTTAAATCTGAAAACAAACATAATAATTAGCAGGTTAAATAATATAAAGCTTCAATTTTAAGGGACAATATGTCTATTTAGACACATTTCTAAAGTTTTATTACAATTACTACTTAAAATAGTTTTACGGAATAGTTCCAGTAAAATGATCTTTGTTACGTGCCCTAAATAGAAGTATAATGGCATGCCAACACATGCACAGAAACCACATATCTTTCTTGTACAATTGAAATGACCATTACCTGCTGATTCCTTGAGTTAAATAAGGAACAAGGTAATTTATAGTTAGCACTGATTCTTCCTTTAATTTTTTTTTTTTTGGCTAAGTTAAGAAATATAAAAGACATAAAAGAAAGATATCAGAGCCCAAAGTGAGGACTTAATTATAGTTGAAAGAACTGTAGTGAACTTAGAATGTTCTGAGCATGTAAATGCAACCACTTTAAATAGTGCAGCAAGGCCAAAGCTCTCTAGGCTTTTAGAAATATAATTTTATTCCTTTTTTTTGTTTTTTGCAACCTTGCCTCAGAGGCTAATAAATTTATATAACTTATACAACATCACTGGACTTATAAAAACAGTTTTCTTATAATCTCAATAATAGATACATTTACTGACACTATTGGAGATACCCAGTTGTTCATGTTTAAACAATTGATTATTTTTTGACATACAAAAATGGATCATAGACCCAGAGCAACTTAACTTTAATAATTCAAATAGCATCCTTTTTCTTGATCATAGAGATTTCTAGAAATAATATGAGTTTATAGTGAATCAAAATTAAAGCTATATTTTTGGTTAGAATATTTTGTGCTAGGTTTTTTTATGAAACAGAATAACAACACATCAAAAAAAAAGCTAGTCTCTATTTCTGATTTAATGTAAAATGCTATATGAATCAGGGATGTGGTACAAAGACTGCATTACTTGCAAAAAACATATAACTTCCTATAATTTATTTAAGAAAAAACATAAAACGAAGCCTCATTTTTATAAATATAGACTATCTTTCAGTATCATGATTCATCAAGATTTATTTACCAGCTTTTTTGTTATTTGAATATAAACAGCCATCCTGAGTGTTTCACACTTTCAGAATTATAAACTCTATTCACTTAGGGTTTCAATGTACATTGCTAAGAAAAAACTAAGAGCACAAACATCTTTCTGTGTAATATACATTGAGTAAATATTTTTATTCAATTTATAAATGAAATGGGCTACTTCTTGATTAAACATTTAAGTTGGTGAGTAAACTTATACAAAAGAATGATGCTTTAGATATATTATATAAACTTTAGAAATAAAGAATGAGGTGGGGCAGGTACAAAATTTCTTATCCTATTGTTTACTAAATGTCAAGGAAACAACATATAGTAGGGAAGTTTGTGCACATACATCCTGATTTTGTAATCTATGTGTAATTATATCTATCTATCTATATCCATATATATTTATATCTATATAGATATATATGTTTATTTATATGTATATACATATATATGTATCTATATATACATATATATAGACATATATTTATATGTGTGTGTGTGTGTGTATATATATATATATATATATCTTTGCAGGTTTCCTAGCATAGATTTTCTTTTATAATTCATAATGTTGCTTAGATTAACCTGTAAACCCACTTAGATTGCCCTAGATGTTATAAGGTTTGCATAACCATATCCTGTAATTTGATAAAAGTTTAATAGAAGGACTGAGACTTAATTAGTTAAATTTTTTTCTTTACCTATGCCATCCCTGACATTGAGGATTGCCAGAATTGTTTCTTCAGGTTGATTTGCAGGACCAGGGGGCTGATCTGGCTCAAACTACCTGAGGCCAGTGTAAGTGACCTGCATGCATGGAAATGTCCCAGTTTGTACATGTGATGTCATAGGTCACCTTGATGTTCATGTATGAGTTTTTTTAAATAGAGACAAATCTGATCCTTTTGTTTCAGGACACCACTTTGGGAAGTAATCTTCTCTTCTCTCCCCTGCCGCCACCTTGTGTCCTTGCCTTCTGACTCACAATAAAGTATGTTCTTTCTTATAAAACCATCCGGAAGTTGTCTTTTGGCTGGTAACTGAGTAAATGGACCCGGTTCACTTGACTGTTATTATGTTAGGTAGCTAGTCAGACTTGAGCAACAAGGAGAACAAAGGAATAGGGGCCCAGCCCTGAGACCACCCAAAGATCACTCCAATGGTGGTAGAATTGTGGGTAAGCACATGCACAGTTGGCAAAGAGTTATATTGCAGCCAAGTGTCAATCAAAATGATCTCACTGGCCAGTCACCTAGGGATGCCTTTGGAACTACTCATCACAGCACAAATATAAGGCAGACATCTCCACTTCTGAGCTCTCTCTTTTTGGCGGCCTTTTGTAGCCTTTTTTCCTTTTTGTGGCCATTTTGACCCCTTTGTGTTGGTAATTGTGCTGGGACCACGTGCCTCCTTAGGGCATACTTTGTCCTTCTCCATGTGCCTCCTTGGAACATTCATTGTCCTTCTAAAATAAATTTTTAATAAAACTATTAAATCTCAATGACCTGTGAATCTTCACTGAATCATTTGAGAAAAAATGGAGGGAAAATGCTAACTATACTTCTGAGCTGTCATTATCCTTCTCCCTCCCCACTGCCTTTAGGGTCACACCAAATTCCAATTGGCAATAAAGGTCACAATTAATAATGATAACAATAGATAATTACAAAACACTAAATTGAGCATGTTCTAAACTTAAAAAAAAAAATAATTCACGTAATCTTGTCCTGTCCTGTCCTGTCTAGTCCTGTTACCTCTAAAATACAGATAAGGAAACTGGAGATAGAGTTAGAAGTGAACCAAATTAGAATGGAGATCATGACTAAAAAAACAAACCAACAACAACAATAAAAAAATAATTAGAGCTTTAAATCTTCATAAATATAGTTTATGAAGATTTGGTTTTTAGACAAATAAGAGAGAATTTTCCCTTGAGGTCAACAGAAAAGCTAAGGAAGGTGTCATTTTGTAAAAAAAGATAAGAAAGCTGTAGCAGATTCCTTCTGAGGAGTTTATCTTCACATTTACCACACCCTGCTTAGAATTGTTCTATTGTGAAGTTTGGGGTAAACCAATTCTATATTGCTGTTATGAGACTCATCACAAAATTTAAGACTTTGAGTTATCTATCCTCCACTGTATTCTAAGCTTCTCACTGCTTCATACTTCCTTTCTCCTGGTCAATCCACTCTCTGCTTCCCAACTCTCCCAAACTGTCCACCACCCTGCATCTAGAAGCTCATTATGTGAGTGAGAACAAAATCCCTGTGAATCCTGCAAATGCTTAGGTAACACACAGTCAAAGCAAATTTTGTAATGGAAAAAATTCATCAGGCGAAGAAGAATTTATTCAATGCTATTAAAATGTGGGAGAGAAGCCAGTACTTAGTCTGAACTTCACTGAAACAAAAGATGGGAGGGTTTTTAAGGGCTGGATGAACTAGTGGAAAAGTACTGGAGGATATTACTAGGGAGTTTGGTCAATGAGCTGTATCAAGCATATTGAGTTATTACTAAGTTTGTAAATGTTTTTCTTTATAATTAAATCATCTGTGTTTGCTAACTTGCACCCATGGAAGCTAGGATCCTACCCTTCTCAGAGACTGCTATCTTTCTTAATGATTACATTTCAAAAGGGGCTCTTAGGTTTTTGTAAAGATTTACATCTCAAAAGGGCTCAGAAAGAATGTACAATTACAAGTTTTCTGAAGAAAAGGGAGGTCAAGGGACTATAGTCAGGAAAAAGCCTGTTGAAAGTTTAAACTGACTGAAACATTAAGGCAGTTTTGGTCAATACTCTCTCCCTCAGGCTCTGTTGTCTTAAATGCAACCAGAATTTTCTATGAAGACGGGTACTTTTCTGGTGTATACTTATTCCCCTACACTGGAAAGAACTTAGTAACAGGAATTATGGCAGTATTTCTCATATGTGTGTACTAATTCATTCTCTGTTGTATACACATGGTTGATTTTCTGCAAATCTCTTTAGTTCTTTTTCTCTGTGCTGCTCTCTCCTACCCAGTATTCTGTTCTGCAAACTTGAGGCACCCAAGTTGCCCTGAACTCTCAGTTCATCTTCTCAAATCAGGGAATCTGAAAGGCTTCCACTGATTTCTTTTTCTATGCACTACATCCTAAAACTTTCAAGCCAGCGAGTTGGGGCAGGCATAGGGATGAGCTTTTTTTTAATTTAATTTTAATTTTTGACTACCTTTTATCTTCCTGGGGCACAGGGAGGTTTCAGTTGTTTCAGTTGGTTCCTGTTAATCCATCTTGACCTAAACAGAATTCTTCATTTATTTTATTTATTTATGTTTTTCTATTCATAAGGTACATTCAGGTGCCACTGAAACCAAGGGTCCTTATGACTTTGATTAAATTTGGTTTTAAATCCTAGCTCTAGAAATATATCCGCCCCCCACTTCCGACACACACACACAAACATACACACATTCCTTAGAGACCTACTAGCCTTTCCCCCAGATAATCAGCAACCCTCAAGGCAGCAGAAGACCATAGGGCAGACCTGACTAATGGCCACAGGGTCTGGAACTCTGGCAAGCTAAAGATAACATCTTAACTTAAAAGATGTTTCAGCTCCTGAGCTCTAAGGTGGAATGATCCCCTGGCTACTTTCCCATGAAAACAAACGGGATTCTGAAAAAGATCTCAGACCTGTCCTCAAGACCTTGAAGAAATGACTCCTCTAACCTATCAGCTCCCAACATGACCCCAGACCCCTAACCCACGTGTCTTGTGATTCTGCCTATATAATCTGTAACCTACGCATCATCAAGAGCCAGGTCTTTGAGCACTAGCTCACCTCTGTCTTCAGGTTTAGTGCCAGATCTCTAAATAAACCCTTACTTTCTTTTCTCCTTTTTATGTCTCTTTTGGCTTTGAGGTGCACAGGAAAACAAACTTTTTTAGTTCGGTAAAACCACATTGTGAATAATATAAAATATACCAAAAATAATTGTTAAAGGGGACATAATTGCTATAGAGGACATTATATTTTTAAATATTATTTAATTTTATATATGAATGGTCTAGATCTGCCCTCCCCCTCCAAATAGCATTATTTAAAATGTTCTATATACTTGTCTTTTAATTATCTTATTTATCATGATGATTTCATACACTCATTAGCATGTGGGTCAACACTGATCATAATGGAAGTAAATCAAAGTATTAGGAAGACTTTTTGATACATAATAAATATAATTATAATACATATTAAAAGTTTTGATTTATATATATATCTTTTTTATACACACACAGATATATATATATATATATATATATATATATATATATATATATATATGTACATACATATCTTTGGAATACTTTTTGTTATATCAAATCATTTAATATTTTTAGCCCATAATGTGGCTGAAGAAGCTTATACTAGTAGTAGATAGGATATCTCTGTAATTTCCATACAAGTTTATTGCATATCTCATGCTAGTATTAACTTTATCAGGGCTGCTGGAACTGAATATAATCAGTGAACTATCCAGCTCTAGGAGATATAATTCTCCTGGAGTATGACCCATATATAGTGACATTTGCTTTACAACATTAAATATGGTAGGTTTACACACATATACTTTCCACACTCTGTCTTCTGAGACAGCCTAGAGTCAATGACACCCTTTTAGCAACAAGCAGGCTCAACACCTAAATCCTACTTTCTAACATTATTCTTAAATAAAGGGAATCAAGGCTCCTTGAAGAAATGGCTGATTCTAGGACTGGTTCAAGGAATATAGAAGATGAATTCGGAAAAGTTTGTAGTATCAGAAAGTAAGGCAGTGCTCCAACAACATCAACCTCCACCACCTTTAATAATGGGGGTATATCAAAGGAAGAAAGTGGAAGAGCTCCCCATGGCCAAAGGTAGAACAATTTGAACAACAAATAAATAAATAAATACATAAATAAATAGATAGATAGATAGATAGATAGATAGATAGATAAGTTTTGTATTATAACCCAAAATATAAAACCAATATCTATTCTGATATAGATTATTGAATAAAAAATTGGATAAAAATGCACAAACATCCCATGAAAACAAAATCCTAAATAATTTCTATGGATACTGCTCCCTTAAGGAGATGAAGCCTAAGTCCCCTTGAAGCTAAGCATGTCCTTCAAGCTTCTAGATCAGCAGCAAAGGAACAGCAGCTGGTAACCAAATGGTAACCCACATAAGACCTAAAAGAATACACACAGGGGAAGAGCTATTTACTGAAGCACAATAAGATTATGTCCTCTAATGTTTCCAGCAAAAAACATACTGACACAAAATACCAACATTTTCATCATAACTGAGGGACGCAGCTGAAGCGAGAAGTTAGTATATAAAAAAACAATTTCTCAAAGCAAAATAAAATGGTATCTTTACTGTGATGTTTCACATGGTGCTCTTGAGGTGATTTAGTATTTGCATGATTTAGGCTTCACTGTTTACTCTGGTTTCCTGGACAGTTAAATGAAAGAAATATTAAATGGGGACAGTGATGCTGCTACATACCGCAACCTGTATTTAAAGTACTCACACTTAAAGTTTGAAAGTCAGTTCTAATGAAATTTTTAAGGTTGAGATTAAAGAGATGAAAATACAATTTTATTTACACTATTTCATAGTGTAAACACCACCAAGATTGAATGCACAATAGGTAGTGGTAAATCTTATTTTTCTAAATCATGCTCAACTCTGAGGGGCAATAAACTGAATGTTCCAGTTCATGTTGACAAACCCAATTTTGAGAATTCCTTGAGCTTCCTTATAAATACATCAACAATATGTATTTAGTTTGAAACTGAATATCCCTATTTTAATTTTCAAATTTTACTAAAATTTCAAGTAATATCCAGAATAGTAGTAAGGTATAATAAATAAGTCTTATTTCCTGACCCCTTTTTTTAATTTTTAAGGGTCCAGATTTATTTTATATGTATATGAATTTATGTCTCCTAATGTCTTTCTCTCTCTATTTTCTACTTATTTTCTGTCACTCTCCCTCAAGTTCCTGTACATTTACTATGAAATAAAACTTTTCATCTCCTCTGAAAAAAGAGTGAGAAGCATGAAAAAAAAAAAACTGTTAGGTAATGTAGGAAAATTTCATCTAATCTTTTTCTAGCCATCCTAATATAATTAGAAGCTAGAAATGTAGCAGTTTATTTTTAACTCACCTCTAGTTTGAATGCTCACTCACGTAAGATTGATATTTAAGATAATCGTTGAAAGAAAAAAAAGCATATAAGAGTTTTTTATTGAATTGTAATCAAGATGTCATTTCATGTTAAAAAAAAAAAAGGAAAAGACTATATTTGTTAAGAATGCTGCATATACCAGAGAATATTATGCTCCAATTTTAGTGTTCCTTTGGTACTCTGAATTGCCATTAGTGTGTTCTTTCTTCTTGTAGTGGCCAGAATGGTTTAACCAGTATTTTTCACTATTTATAAATTATTTTGCTAAGACGTACTTTCTGACTCCTGCCTGCCTTTGCTCCCTGAGCATTACAATGCTATGAAAATGTAAGTTATCAGTTTTTTTATTAGAGTGCTTCCAACCGATTACGATATCTCGGCGTATGAATTTCTTCCTTAATGAGTGAGTCTTTTCTTCTAACGGGAGGATGTTATTTCAAATCATATTTCTCCCTAATCCCAAGAAGCATGTGTTGAGACTAAAATGTTTATTGATTTAAATTTCATTACCTGTTTACTACAAAATAGAAAATAGTTTTGACATTGTTTTTGAAATATTGATGTTAGCATGAAAAATGTTACTTTATTGAAGCTCTGTAGTAAATTTAATGTATCCTTAATGAAAAAGATGAATTAGAAAGTGTGAGCATATGGCTCCTACACCCTGTGCTCATCACTTGTTTGCATATAAGAAAGAATGCTAATACTTCATAATAACTATTTTAAAGGAGGAGGAAAAGTTGACCCTGTGTATATCAGAGATAATGCTGTTATTTAAAATGTCTTCTGTTTAGGAGAGGAAAAAATCTCTTTAAGATAGATTTTTCACTGGAAAAACAATTCTAAGTTCATAAAGCAACTCTTTGCAAAAGCCATATGTTAAACAATTTTTAATACCTATTATATAGAAAACAATGACATTGAGGGTGTCTAAAAGTCTGTAAATATAAGAAATTCCCCATATGTGAGGTAAAAATATTGGTTCCAGAATAGTTTCAGGTTATAGGTCTCAGTGTGGCTTCAGTTGTTCACCACCTAACACCAACATGATCCACACTAGGAATAACTGGATATCATTTTCTACTGTCATTCTTAATTTTCCCTTCTTTTTATGTACTATTACTATAATTTTGTTATTATTTTATTTAAGGAGATTGAAGAAAATTTAATTTCCATTATAATGTGGAGGATCCAATAAACCAAATCTAGTCTCTAATTCCAAGTAACCAGCTAAGTGTGGCAATTCTCCTCGCAAACCTTAGGTAGTCTACATGAGAGCAATCAAACGTGCCAGTTGGAAATCTCGCCTCACAGTTATTGAACAGATGGATTGTAAGTGTATATCTCCATGAAGCATCCTGAGAAGAAAATCTAGTATGGTTGTTAATAAAAGTGTCCATGTCTGGACATGTTTCTTGTTTATCTTCAGGAACCCAATGAGCATTTTGAAATTAATCCAAATGTTTGAAAACTTCATGATGTTAAGAATTCTCCTTCATGTGTTATATTAGTTTTCCATTGCTGAATAGTAAAATATCACAAAGTCAGTAGTTTAAAAAAATACAAATTTATTATCTCACAATTTTTGTGGTCAAGAGTATAACACATTTAATCTGAATCCCCTCTGCTTGGGGTCTAGCTAGGCTGAAATCAAGGTGTCAGCTGACTGTTTCCTCAACTAAAAACTGATCTACAGAAAGGCCCACTTGCAACCTCCTTCAGTAGCTGGTAGAACCAGTTTCCTTTTGGTGACAGGAGGTCCTACTGCTTTGCTAGGGGCTGACCAGGGATCACTCTTATCTATGACATGCTATTCTCAGGTCCTTGTCATGTGGCTTCTTCTATCTCAACAAAGAACCTCTCTCTCAAACTTAAAATCTCTTTGTGACCTGGTATTTCATTTTCAAAAAGACTTGTGTAATTAGGTTGGGTCCATATTTAAACTCTAAAATTAGTCATAGTTCAAAAAAAAAAGAATAAAAAAGAAAAGAAAAATAAATCTATAGAAGATATATAAACACAAATATGTGTATATGTAGATAGATGATAGATGATAGATGATGACAGATAGGTAGATAGATAGATAGATAGATAGATAGATAGATAGATAGATAGATGATAGATAGATGATAAATAGATAGATATTATGAGAAACTAGCTCATAAGATTATGGAAGAAGCTAGTGATATAATTTTATTTAGAGTCTGAAAGCTTGAGAACCAATCTAAATCCAGCTCAAGAGCAGAAAATTGATGCTAACTCCAGCTGGTAGAGAAAAAGCAAACAGGGGTGAATTCCTTCTTTCCCTGCCTTTGGTTCTAATTATGATTGGATTCTCACACACATTGGGGAGGGCAATCTACTTTAATAAGTTTACTAACTCAAATGCTGATTTCAATCAAAACACCCTCACAGAAACACTCAGAAGTATTTAATCTGGGCACTCTCTGGCTCAGGAATGTTGACACAAAAATTTAAGTATTACAAGCTCCCTATACTAAGGTCAATTATGCCATATCATATAACATAATCATGGGAGCAAAATCTACCATAGTCTTAGTCTCAGGGTTTATATAAGGCATGTAACCGAAGGTGAGAAACAATGGGGAACATCTTAGAATTTTTACCTTCAACAAGTGTGGTCAATTATCTCTATGAAGAGTTTAGTTTTAATCCATTTTTATCACATCATTCCATCAAAGAAAAACTCAAAACAAGAAGCAAAAACTTATCTAAAAAAATGACAAAGTAATCTATAATACCAATGCACCTTATTCAGCACTTTCCACTCTACACATGCACACATGCATGTTCACACACACACACACACACACACACACACACGTACATACATCTTGGAGATATTAATAACATATTTAAGTTATTTGAGCTCCATTTTATATTGATGTGGATTCTCTATATATCAACATAACAATATAGAAACAGAAAATGAAAGACATTCAATATTTACCTATAGTTTTCAATAAAATGTTATAATTTAAATTTTGCTATATGAGAAGTTACTTCAGTTCTAAGTAAGCATTAATAGGGCAATGTCTCATAGAATTAAAAATTTTGACTTGAATTTCAGATCCTAACTAGTTCAGCTGCATCCAGACTATATGACCTAGGCCAAGTTTTTTTTTTTTTTTTAAATTTTCTTCAAGATATGCTTTGCTAATCTATAAATCTGGGATGATAAAATTATATTGAGATATCAATAAAATGATGTGTGTAAATCACTTAACATAATACTTATATGGTAAACAGAATTCTAATATGGTCCCTATGAATCCCACTTCTATTGTATGATTTCTACCTTTTAGTGTGGGGGACCTGTTCATATGATGATATATCACTGGCCTGATTATGTAAAATTACATTGACAAAGAGATTTTCCTGTTATAATTGAGGTATAAAATATCGTGATTCATGTACCTGAACTCATGTAACTAGGATTCAACTCGATTTAATTAATTGAATAAAAAGAGAATAGCTGGGTGGCCCTGACCAGATCAGATGGTGAATTAAAATCAAGAGAACTTTTTAAGAATTTAGAGAAGATGTGTAACATGTAAGAGGGTCTATGGTGGAGGACAGATGGCAGGTAGTTTTATTTGCCTCTCATGGCTGAGAATGGGCCCTGCTCTTAATTAAGCAACTGAACAGTACTCTCAGTCCTACAGTCACAGTAAACTGTATTTTACTGACAGTGATGTGAGTCTGAAAGAGGATTTCAAGCTCTAGAAGGCACACAACCTTGCTGTTAACTGGATCTCATCCTTTTAAGGCTACGAGCACAGAATCTAATCACACATGCCTGAACTGCTGACCTAAAGAACTGTCAGTTAATACACAATTGTTTTAAGCCAATAAGTTTGTAGTAATTTGTTATATGGCAATAGATACTTAAAACTGTTTAGTTCATCATGTATATATGTTATGATATATATAACATATATACATATATATAACATATATATAATAAATGGATATATTTATTAGTAATGATGCTCAAAAAACTTTTAGAAAACATGTAGTCAAAAATTATTAAAAGTGAACAAAAAAATTTAGAAAACATTACACTATATTTTATATATCTCAATCAAAATCATTCCCAAGATGACCTGCCAAACATTTCACATTTTACTCACGAAGTGGACAAAGATTCAAATTTATAACAAAATATGAAACCTGTTAACTCAGGAGGACAGTTTTTTTATTTTAATGAGCTTTAAAGATTTTTGAGGCCTAAAGAACCAGTTTGTTTTCAAAGTATATTATAAAATTGTTAAAGAAGGAGGAGAAGGGAAAAAGAGGGAGAAGGAGAGGAAGAGAAGGAGGAGGAGGAACAGGAGAAAGAGAAGGAGAAGGAGAAGGAGAAGAAGGAGAAGGAATCATCACCATTGACAGAGCCATGGTCACCTCCAGGGAGAGATTAGCTAAGATACAGAGTGCACTGAAAAAGAACAAAGATAATTAAAATTATACAGCTTGAAAAGTTACTTTAAAATATGATCTTTAGTTTTCTCATAGAAAAGTTTCAAAGTTTCCTCATTGAAAACTTACACTGTTCATCACATCTGCTCTAAGATGCCTTTCTATCTTCAGACCTTAGGTCTGTCCATGAAAGTTAAGTTCTGGCATACCAAAACCTTTCTTGGTTATCTAAATATGTTATTCTTTCTAAAATATCTGCCCTTTTAAATCATTTTCACTGTCCTCAACACATTATAAAGTCCTGTTTATTAAAAAAGTAATCTCCAACTCAGCTGTCACATTTTTTAAAAATCTCTATAAATCTTAAAGGCTTAAATTCTATATTTTTAAGTTCTCTTATTTTTGACCAAAAAGGAAACTTGAAAGAAGTTTTAGAGGAAGGTTGAAAATTGAAATGAGAATCTAGACAATGCCAGGGAACACATGTAAATTGAACATAAAGAATGAAACATATATAAATAAAAACATACATATTTTCTTAAAACCCCATATTAAAAAATACCACCATGGTGTTAAAGGAAAATAAGATAAAAATGTGAAACTATGTATAAATTGTTATATTCATTTAGAAATTTACATATTTTGATAAATTTTATAAATCAACAGGGGTAAAAATGGCTCAAATATAGGCTTTGATCTTAACCTAGTAAATAAAAATTACAAAACATATTACATTTTATTCAGTAGAAGGAAACTTGACATATACAATTGATGTACATAAAAGTATACAATTGAAAGCCAGCAAGGAAAATAGAAAAAAAAATACAATAAAGGCAAAATATGAAATAGCATGCTTGAAATGAGTCCTAAAATAAAAATCATGTTGAGTGTGATTGGGATAAACACATTACTTAAAGGATAGAAACATTCCAATTCACAAAAATAATGAGTAACCAATTTGTTGTTTACAAGAGATGCATTTTAAAGAAAATTATACATGAAAATGAAAGTTAGAAAATATATCCAGAAAATAGAATCAATTTTTAAAGTTGGGTATGGAGAGAAAAGCAAGATTCTACTGGATTAATTTTTGCTCTTCTTTCAGTATAGTGTTTTCTATGAGTTACTATCATATTAAATTATATTTATTATTCTGTCTGTACCCCCATTTACAAGCCTTCCCCTCACTTTCTATTGTATATCATAATGTCCCATCATATTGAATTCTATTAAATATTTTGTCTATACCCCCCTTTACAAGCCTTCCCCTCACACTTTTTATTGTATATCATAATGTCTGACACACACAAAACTCCTTAATTAAACTTTATTAAGTTCATAATGAATGTTGAGACAATTTACATGCCTGATAAATCTCCGTGGTATGTCTTACTATGTAGAAACTTCCTAAAGGAAATTGATAGATAAGCATAATTAAATTCTTTTCTACTTAAACTCTCATTTTCTTCAATAGACAATGATAGTTTTCAGACATTTTCCCTTTGCCCCAGTTCCAGTACGATACCAGTTTTTCACAGAAACAGGAAAATTATCTATTTTTTTGCTTTATGTAAGAACACAAATTATCTAATTATCTCATACTTTTTTGTACTATGAGTTTAAAGTTTACTCGAGTCCCAGATTTTTTCATTGTATCAAAGTCTGAAGCAATTTATAGTATATAAAAAAAGTGACAAACTATATCAGAAAAGGCACAGTATATCATTATACAATGGCTAAGTGAGGTGCAAGTTTCACATAGTCCCTATGCTATTAATTAAAGGATATGGCTATAAGAAATAACAACTACCCCAAATTAGTTATTACTAATACCTAATATTTATATATTTCTTTAAAACGTACACATGAGATTGTCATTGTCAAAGAAACTCTGAAGTAGGAGGCAGATATCTGAGTTTGGGTCCCAAGCCAGCCTCTGTTGCTTTAAGCCTCACTATAAAACAAGAGAAGAGCTATTGCCATAGGATTATGGTGCTATTTCCAGCTAGAAAATCGTGTGAATCTAAAACTTTCCACATTTAGACACCTTCTAGTATCTCTGGGGCATTTTAAACAAATAGCAAATCCACACCGGATATGTTTTTTCTTTCAGTTTCTTTTAGGTCATTACCTCCTGGTCCCTCATCTTATCAGGTCTCATTCTTACTAATTTATCAATGTTGACAACTCAGTCTCTTTTTCAGATGAACTAATAACCCTGACCCTTGTGGGGAAAGCATTGTCTCTGCCAGTAATAGAGCTCCACACTGGAACCAATCCTCACACTTTTCTCTCTGAATGCAGTTTTATCTTCCGAGAGCCACTCAGGCAAGAGGTGGTTTAATTGACCACTCTAGACCACTCTGGCAGAGCCAACTCTGTTTTCGATGAGGAAAGAGTCAAGAACTTCACTTAGTATACTGGTACTCTATTCATTCCTATCTATTTATCTTACTGGGTTAACTTTTTTTGTTTTATATTTTCAATGCATAGGCTTCCAAAATTCAAAATAGGTTTAGATATAGAGAAGAATAAATAACTATAATAACCATTTTAAAAGTTTAGAAAATTTGCTCATAGACTATTTCAGTTGTTGGAGCCAGTTCTCAAAAACAAGGTAGATCCTTAATTTTGAGATGATAAATAATTGCTAAATGACTATAAAAATACAATTAACTGAAACAAGAACTTAACTAGAAAATATTAAATAAAATGGCAATCAATTGTCAATCTATACACCTACATGATATAAATTGTTTAATTCAGTCTTCCATATACAATAAGTATTCAAATAATATTAGCTAATGATTAATTTTATATCACAATCACTAGCAAGAGAAATACCCTTAGTTAATAATGTAGGTGTAAGCATTCACAACTGTGTCTGAAAACCTGTTTCAGCAGAATGGTTTGTGTCTAATGTACCAATTTTAAAAAACCATGAGTTGCCCTGAGCTATTAGCCTCATTGAGATTTATTTTCATGTAGGAAAAAGTTATTTGTTTTTAATACCTTTGCAAAACAACTGCTGTACTTATTGTTAGTTTAAACTACATTTATGCCACTAACATCACCTATGGTATAATGAAATCTATTTAACTACTCAGAAAATAGAATAATGCAGTAATCTCTTAGGTCAAGCTTTGAACATTCAATAATAATGAAATTTTGTTTCCATGCCTATTAAGTCTTTTTACCAATTCTTATACTAACCCTTCAAAATAAGTCAGCAGAATAATAATGATTTCTACAATTACGGATATCCTCCCCCACCTCCCCACCCCGCAAAAACATACATTTTAGAACTAAAAGGGATTTTAGGAGACCATCAAGAGAGCTGTAGAGTTTATGTTTTTTGGTATATGGTCACTGTTATGATTTAAAGAGTCTCCAAGGAGTTAGTATTGAGAAAAAAAAAAACTTGGGTAATTAGGAACTCAAAGTGATGAAAAGAGCACTGAAAATTAGAGAAATAATTATTTAAATAACCCTGTCAGGGGTCATCTTCTATACCAATTACAATTACATTTGAGGATATAGGTACTTTACAGTGTGTGTTAGTTTGCTGAGGCTGCAATAGCAAAATGTCATGGAATACTTGGCTTAAACAATAGTAATTTATTTTCTCACAATTCTAGAGGTCCAAGATCAAAGTGCTGGCAGGATTGGTTTGTCCTAAGGACTTTCTCCTTGGCTTAAGGATGACTGCCTTCTCACTGTGTCCTCATATGTCCTTTCCTCTGTGCACACGTGCCCATCCCTGCTGTCTCTCCCTCTTCTATAAGGACACCTCATATCGGATAAGGGTTCCAGCCTAATTTTAATCTAGTAAATTTTAACTTAATCATTATAACACAACCACCTCTTTAAAGAGCTTATCTTCTAAATATGGTTACATTAGGAGGTACTGGGGAAGTTAATATATGAATTAGGAGGTTCATAATTCAGCCTGTATCCAATATATACTTTAAGCTTTATGCAGTTTATTAGGTTAACATTCTAAATCTTATATCTCTTGTATCTCTAAATCTTATATACTGTAGCATACTGAACTGAAACAGACCCAGGCTAATATAAAAGAAAGCATGTCTTCTAAACCTTACTAGATTTGAGACATAAAATATTTAATCTCTGACTCCTGATTTAATCAGAGATAACATTAACATAATATCACCTATAAATATTGTTCAAGATAATTAAAGATCAAATAAGATAATTTCTCTAAAATTTTTTTGAAGATTAAAAGCTGTATATAAACAAAGTCATTATTGTTAGCTACTCCCTTTCTGATTGTCTCACTTCTTAACTTCTCTTGGTGGGAAAAAAAATGTATTTTGGTCCTGAACTTTATTTTTATTTATTTTTTATAGCAAATTTTAGTGAAAAGTTAACTTTATGGTCATCCTTTCCTTAATCATCAGGTTAATATATAATTAATACATACAAATATATAATAATAATTAGCTTAAGGGTGTGGACTTCCATATTTTATAGAGAGTTATACTAGATAGTTTAACCTCAGAAAAAAAAAATTGCCTTGAATGTTCCTTAGTTGAAATAAATCTGAATCCACTTCTGAAGGAATTAGCTCCTTCATCATGAGTTTAACCATCAATTTATACTCTAAGACTGAACACAAACATTAAAACTGGTATTTTCCACAACACTTCAAATTGTAAGCAGTTTGTCTCTTTGTCAAACCACGAGCCACTAAAGTATCAAATTGTGTGTCTTCTTTTTCTCCTTTTAAATAGACTTTCTTTTTAAAAATAGTTACTTGTTCACAGCAAAATAAAGTAGAAAGTATATAGAGCTCCCATATCCTTTTCCCCTGGCCCTCCACACAGCCTCTCCCATTATCAACAGACACAACAGAGGGGACATTTGTTACAGCTAATGAACCTATGTGGTCACATCATGATCACACGAAATTCACACTTTGCATTAGGTTTCATTCTTGCTGATGTACAGTTTATGGGTTTAGACAAATGCATAATGACATATACTACCTTTATAGTATTTTATAGAATAATTAACTACCTTAAATATCTGTGCTTCAGCTATTCATCCCCTGCCCTCTGTCCTACAATCTGGCAACCACTACTCTTTCTACCATCTCCATGGTTTTATATTTTCCAGAATGTCTTTCATATAATACAGACTTTTCAGACTGGCTTTTTTCATGTTTTAATGATTTTAAGGTTTCTCCATTTCTTTTTATGACTTGATATGGGCCGATTTTACTTTAAAACCTATGATCTGTGTATTTGAGTACTTATAATCCACATTTTGATGGGTTTTCCTAGAATGTGGAATTCAGAAGACTTTGGTAAATCAGGGATCTCCTTGAAATTGTAGTCAACAGTCTATGGGCTTATTTTGATGCATTTTTTTTTTTCTGTGATGAGGATCCCACTCTCAAAATCAAACTTAGAATCAACAGCTGAGATAATTTCTTCTTGCAAGGAACATGTTATAAAGAAAAGAGTAGAAATTTCAGGACAATCTCATTTCAAATTATGGTTCATAGCTTCTTTGAAATATGACACGGACACTAAAAATGTTGCCTGACTTCAGCTTCCTCACCTATAAAATTTAGATAATAATCCTAACTCTTGCAAGTGTTTTGTAAAGAAAAGGACATGTACTTAATTCAATCAAATTCAGTCACATTTATTTTTATGGAAGTACATGTTTAGCTTAAAATAATACTAATTACTATTCAAATATTAACTTACTGTATATTCTGTGTCTTCATTCATAATCTTTCCTGTTAGGTTTCTATGAGTTCACATTTTAATTTTGGGGTGGTGGATGATATTTGCAAAGCCGTATTAACCATCTTAAAGTTGTAAAGATAGAAAATATGACAGTTGGAAAGAATTGAAAAGTGAGACAGTTTTTGTTTTTATTTAGAAGATTTTAATCAATATTACTGAAACATAAAATGATGTTCCTTGATTCTTTTACATCCCAATATACTATTTAATTTTATTACTATTATTTTTAAATAATCTTACCCGAGGCATTTTCCTATTACTCTGGATAATTAAGACTTGACAAAAGATCAAAATTTGTTTCTAGAAATCAAATAAATAGTAAAATACATTTTTCTCTCAAGTCAAAATTAACTTTTTGCAGAAGCTGTTGAATGAAAGTATCTGAGAATATCTAGAAAATACTCTAGAGGGAAAAGAAGAGTCTTCAGAGGTGATACTGAAATATGCAAACATTGGAAATAAAAACTTATTATATTGGTACCTAATATTGTAACTTTAATCAACTTTCTCCTCCTCCCTTTGCTCAAAGACTAAAGGAAATAAGAGAGATAAGATGAGTGAAACAGTTAAACCCAAGAGTGACTCTTACCTGGGAGGGAGTTCCAGGAGACAGAAAGGTAAAATCACTAACTGTAGTAAGTCACCCATCCAATCATAATGTCTATAACAAAATCAAAACCAACATTAATATAATTGAAGTTTTAAATCTTCTGAATTTTTAGATTTTGAATTTAATGTTTTTATCTTTTACATTTTATTAAGTAGCTTTTAATAAGATAGCATATATTCTAATTCATCTGGCAAATTCTTTCACAAAGAAGTTGTTTTTGGCACTCCAAGTATTTTGACTTACTATACTCTAATTAAATTACTTATTCAATTTCCTGCATTTCAGCTTATTTGTTTTTAGGACATTGATGTACAAACATCACTTCTATCTTTTGATATGGCCATAAATGTATATTAATCAGAGACTTCTTATAGGTATATGTTTCATGAAGCTGAATGTAAGCATTCTGGAATTCTGAGTTCCTCATTAATATATAACTTTATTACAAAGAAAATAGACATAATGTAAGTAGATAAAAAACTACTTAACCATCAACTACAGCAAATTGTATTATAAAATAATAGTATTTAAAGCCATTTTGTGCATGGATTTGTAAAATTTTATAGAATATATAAAATATATATTATAGAATCATATAAAATATAATAAAATGAATCATTATTTAGAAAAAAACTTTGACTTAGCCTTCATTCTAATGATATTGAAGAAGGGTGACAGGTCTTATCATATTTTGAGGTAATTAAGACTTTCAAACTTTAAAAATATATTTTATAAATAAAATTATCATCACTGTTTTAATAACAAATATAAATACAATCTTGACTTTTTATATTCAATCACAAAAAACTACATACAGTATTTTAAAATTTAGTGACTAAATTGGTTTTGATACATTAGAAAAATTTTTAATTATTTATAAGAAACATGTTTTGAAGCGTTTTTCAAACACTGACTCCAATATATGAGTAAATTATAGAAAGATTTAGAATTGCAGTTTATTATCCATCTAGCCAGTACTTTGCTGAGCTGGTTCAATTCAACCAGTGTTCACTGAGAATTTAATATTGCTTTCTTCTGTGTTTTTCTCATATGAAAGACATATAAGCTGAGGTCTCTGACCTCAAGAATCTTATAAACTCGATGGAAAGATATGATTTGTACACATGAATCTGTTGCCTGCAAATACGAGGCAGGCTATGACTAGAAGCAAAAGTAAGATGCTAAAAATGGGATGGCTTTTCTGGTTTATGACTTGTCTTTCATCTGGACAATTTCAATCATCCTTCCTGTGTCCAGCCAATTCCAATTAGAATCCATTCCAGATATTGTAACTTCTAAACAACCTTTCTTAAATGCAGAACTCATCAGAAGACTTCTGTTCAGATAGTTTCAGTTGAACTATACATTCTCAGACTAAAAAAGCTAACTGCTTGCCCAATGTGTTATCCCTATCTTCACCACTAAACCAACACCATCTTTCCAGCTTCATCTCCCACAAATCCACATATAGACAAGCTCCAGTGCAAATTTTGCTTCACCCTTTTGTCGCCATGGAAAAGTAAGCTAAATTATCAGTGAGCTGCAAGATGACTCAAAATGTCACTCAATGCCTAAATGATAGAAGGCTGACAATAACAGGCACTGTCAAGAGGTGGGGGCAAAGTGGCTGGAAATTTTATACAATGCATGTAGGAAAACCACTTTGGAGTCTATTTGACATGATTTACTAGAGTTGAGCTTAAGGTCTCTATGATGCAACAATATGACTCCTAAGGATAGACCCAGCAAAAATGTATACATATGTTTAGCAAATATCTCTTAGTTACATATGCAATGAAAATTATTACATATATTCACCTCTTAGACAAGAAGCTGATTGAAAGCACATAATAACTATAAGAAAACTGAAAACAACTCAAGTGTATATCCATCAAAGTAGAAGAAATAAATGTATTAAGGAATATGAACATAATGGAATAATATACAGAAAAGAAATAGAACTACGAATACAGCGTGGATTCCTTTTACAAATAAATTGTTGAACAAAATAAAGCAAAAATAAAATATTATATATTCTCTGTATTTATACAAACATTTAAACATGGGCACAGTAATCTAAGGAGATAGAACTCAAAATAATGTTTATTTTGGGAGAGTTAATAAATGGAATGGAGTTTAAGAAACATCTGGATGTTGTTATCATACCTTGATCAGGAGGTGATTAATTTATATGATTACTTTAAAAATATTCTTCCTTAAAATTGGTACATTTATTATTTATTGAAAATATTTTATATAATTTAAATATGTATATAGTTATATTTATCCTACTATATTTATATTTTAAGCAATGCCTAGTATGTGGAACAATATTTTTTAAAGCACTGTGCAGTATATAGAACCAAAAAGAATACTATATGGCTCTCTTCCAAAAATAATAATAAAGCATGCCAAACACATATACACACAAAACACTAGTATACACATACATTTAAATACCATTCTTCCAAATCTTGAAGACAGTATTCATCAAGGTGATGGGGAGCTCCAAAATTTATGATCAGATATGAAGAGCTCTTTTTCTCTAGATCACTGGTTTAAATGTTCCTGATACACTAATAAAGAAAGTTCATTAACTTCCAATAGCTGTTTGGTGTTTTATGTAAAATGAGATGATGGCCTCTGCTGACACCATAAAAAGTCATGTCTATAATTTAAATTACAAGAATAACTTTCTAGTTTATCTCCTCTGAGGCCAAAGATGAAAAGGGCATTGAGGTAGTAGAACTCTTGTGCCCTTAAATTTAGCCTTCTATATCTACTGCTACAAATAATTGTTTATTACCTTTTTTTCATCATTTTTATTCAAGCACAAGGTAATTTTTCTTTCCACTTGGCTCATTTTATTAATATAAAACAATATTTAGTATGGTGGTAAGTATGGTTCAGCAACTTATGTGTCCACATTTTATGACTTGGCAGCCAGCAGAGATCAAATTTGGTTCTGTCTTTCTAAATTGTGGAAAGTTTAGTATGACAGACTCTGCCTTTGTGGGAAAAGTTGAGGAAATTCAACTGGAGACCAAAAATAAGTCCATTTGGCTGACTTCTTAAGCCATATTCTTGCATCTTTATGAACAACAGAGATAATAGTTTGATCTCCATCTACCTGACTCCTATAAATATTTCTCAATTGTTTCTATTTGTTTGAGTAGACAATGTGCCCCTTTGAAGACTCTAAATTCAAAATTATAGAATACCATAATATATGAGGACCCTTCTATTCTTGTCCTTTCAGAAGAAGTCCTAGTTTCCAGTGTAGCTGAAGATTTAGCCTCATCCTGGCTATATTTATTGAACAAATGGCATCAAGAGCTCAAAATATGAGTATAAATTATGTTTGAAATTTCTCGCTGAAACATGAAAAACCATCTAACGATTGTCCAATTCAGGCCTATTACTATACATTAAAGATATGTACAGTACAGCCACAGTATCAACCATTGTTTTCCTGTAGGTGATGACAGGGCACTGAGTAGAGGATGCCTTGGGCCAGACGCTGAGACTTTAAGACTCTGAAAGCATACCTGCTGTCTTCCTTTGCACTATCAAGGAGAAATTAGCCTATATAAGTTCAGGTATATTATAAAAAAGATGAATAAAATTAAAGAAATTCTTTCATAAATGTCAAGTGAAATAAATCAAACTCTTGAATTATAAAATAGTAACCCAAAAATTCATAGGCTGTTAGTTTTCACCCCCCTCTAACATTAGTTTTACCTAATCCTAGGAAAATTTAATTTTAATTTATTTTAATCTCTACATATGCTGATACATTTTTTTCCCATAAAATCAAGCTCTTTTCATGAGTGTTTTTTGTTGTGGAAATCAATATAAAGTAGCCACACCTCTTATATTTTATAAAACTCTCAATTTCTGCTATTTAAACTACCTAGCTAATTAGGCCTCCAGTGAAAAGGTGTGTAAACTCTCACTTTTAACCTTAAAAAATACTTTCCAACACTCCTGGGTGCTTTTAGAAAAAACAGCTAATAAAAAAAATTGTTTAAGCTTTGCGAGGATAATGCAATTAATCAGAGATCGCTAAAGAAATCCTCTGGCTAGAAATACTGAACTGTGCAAGCTAATGTGAAAATATTGTAATCCCAATGCATTCAAATAGGGAATTTAGTTCTTTAACTTAAAAGAAGGTAAGTGGTACTTGTATCATTATGTTAGTCACATTAATCATCAAGTTTTCATACAGAGAAATATAGTTGAGCACAGCAGCTAGTTAAGTCATTAAGAATAATGACTGGCATAACATTCTAAGAATGTGAGCACAGTTTTGCTATTAAAAAATTAAGATAAATTCTATGTATCAACCATGCTCTGCAGATCAAGTCTGGGACCAAAAATTCAGTCTAATCATCCTGTTCCCACTTTCCTTTCTCCAATACATTACCATGTCATTGTAGAAAGACACTAGATTTTCTGAGAAGCCAATCATTTATAGTAGCTTAACATATAGGTCTCTTAACTTTTAACATGTAATTTAGTACTTTGAAAAAAGAAATCTGTATTGCTGTCACATTTTACAAATGATATTCTAATTGTGGTAGAAAATGATCTTGTGACTCTAGAATTTCTATTTTGGGACTTATGGGAGAAGTGACAAACTTAATTTAAAAAATCAATCAGTGAGGCAAAGGTTTTAAAACTTTGGAGGTTCCCCAACTTCCCAGAAGAGTCAATCAGTAAGTATTTTAACCTATGTTCTTATCTTCAAGCTGATCAAAGTATTGACTGGGAACCAGCAGACTTGAGCTCAGAAATATGCAAGAACCCAGAGATATTGGCATGGAAATCAAAGTAAGATAACGACACATGTTATTTTTAAAACTATTGGAATCCAACATCTTTACCAATAGCAGGAAAGCCAATACCCTTGGTAAAAATTTCTGCAGTCAGTGGCATCACCATCCCAAATGAAACTTAAACTCTTCTTGTGCATTGACAATCTTCTCGCGATGACAAAAGTCTGAGTGGAAGTAATAGATTTCTCAGCCTGTGTCAGTATCATTCCGATACTCATCCAATGTGAGGTTCTCTCTAATTAACAAGATTTGTGCACTCAGCAGTGAGACAATTTCTAAATCAATAAACATCTGTATACCTTAAATATTAAGATGTTGCACCAACACTTTATGATCAGAACCTGAATTGTATCAATAGGGCTAGAATAGCAGATTACTTCTGAATAAGCAAAGAAGAAGATTATAAATTCAGATATGAAATGAAGACAAGGTTCAAGGAAGGATGAGGGGTTAGGACAAACAACCCAGGGTGAGCAGTGAGAAAAGGTTATTAAAAAATATTATTCTTCATTCACAATGACCTTACTACTAGTGTTTCTCTAAAGAATAACAAATTTAGGCTAAATCTACTTTGCTGAGAAATGGTACAGTATATTAGTTAACTGCCTAGCTAACATAACTCATTGTGTCTATCTAGCTATAGGGTTTATTTAACCCAGAGTGGGAGCTGAGGTAGCACAGAAACCCCAAAAATGAACATGCTCTGGGTTTAATGACGTTATGGATGTGGAAGTTATGGTAGATTAATGGTATCAATGTCTCCATCCTTTTCTCATCCCTCCAATATTCCATAATCTCCCAGTGACCTCACATTCTGACTTGGACATGTGACTTGATTTGGCCAATGAGATGTTAGCAAATTTAAGGCAGAGATTTGAAAAAGTAATTTCATGTTCTATTCATTCTCTCACTTCTTTTCTTTCACTACTTGAGAGAAACATGGCCCAGTCACTGTGAATGCCTCAGAAGATAGTCGTCTAACTGCCAGAGATGTGAGCGAGCCCAGCTGGAATCAGAAGAATCACTCAGTCAGGCCCAGCCTAAATTCCCACACTCAGACTCACGGAATTGGGGCAGTTTGTCATACAGAATTACTATAAAAGAGATAACTGATGCAGTGCATTCTAAAGGATAGCACCAGTGATATGATTATTACCATCAACTAGGAACTGCCAACCACTGATCAGTATCTGAATCACCTAGAAAGCTTTAACAAATATACTCAGATCACTCTCTGATCTATCATATCCCTTCTTCTGGAGACATGGGGTCCAACTGCATTAAATATTGAGACCCACTAACTTAAGCATATTGCCTTAACACTTGGGAGGGAATATTTCTAGAATGGTTACACTATCTTAATCTGCCAATAAAGAGAACCAATTAAGTTTTATGTTATGACTTAATTATCCTTACAGATATAATTTATTTTTCTAATTTGTAGATACTAGTCATGTGGACCATGGGCTGAAAAGTCAGAGGACAATAGGCAATGATGGACTTAAAATCATTTTCTTGGGAAAATGCCACCTGGTAACAAGCTGAGCAGTCATTTTCATCTTCTTGATAAAATGAAAGAGGATATGGAAGCTTTTAACTGTTCTCTAAGACTGACACAAGCTCCCTCTCTGACCAACCAACCATCCAACTAACTAATGAACCACAAACTGTTTGCCAAAGCCTAAGCAACTTCCCCCAAAACCAGAAAAGTATCACCTTTACTACCAATTGTTTTATTCCTCAAATATTCCTCAAATACAATGATAGCGTTTCACCTCAAAATCTTTCCCCCTCTATTCCACCTGACAGGGAATCTTCTCACGGCTAGCTCCTCCTAAACACATGGAAAAACTCAGACTGGCCTTCCTTGACCTCTCTATAAAGAAATCTCTGCCCATCCTCTCTCCACCACCACTATGCATCTCCTTCATTTAATTACTTACTTATATTTATGAGTTATTAGCATGGAAAGGATAACTATATTTGTGGTATGTCTATGGTCAAATTGAGCACTAATCGGATACTAGAGAGCCTATATCCTGAATACAGGAGAAAAAATATTTTATGTATTAACTAACAAGTTTTATTTTTGGCCAGGTGAGTAGAAATTGCAGTCTGGAAGCCAAGCTGATGTTTCCTGAACTCATCAGAGAAATTCATGTTTTCCTTGAGCTGCATATTATTAATTCATCATTACATGCAATAGTCTTAATTCAGTTAAAAAAATGAGGTATAAGGTAAGATGAATGAAAAAGAGATGATGCATATATGCCCAATATTTTTGGACACAGAACTAAAGCTATAGACATTATTGAATATATTATGATTCACGGTATTGTTCAATTAATTGAACAAGAGGACATTAGACTGAGGTGATTCTAATGTCATGCTGGCCTACATAGTAAGCAAATCAAATCTAAGATTATCAACACCTCAAGGTTACAAAATTCAATTCTAAGGACAACCAATTGCAAACAGCCAACTAAGCTTTAAGCTACAGCCAATCAGTAACTTTATTGCATTGATTCTGCCTTTTCTTTATAAAAGTCTCTCCCCAGTTCTTATCTGGTTTGGTGCTGCCCTGTTCAAGTGAGTTTTTGGTCTCAGTTTATCTTTTAAATATATTTTAGAGGCAGAATGTGGTGCTGAAGAGAGACACTGTAGTAGCTATCAGGAAACCTGAGTACTCTTTCTGGCTCTAATGACAGACAACTGTGTGATTATGGGGAAATCATTTAACTTCCCTTACTCTATCTGCTAAATAAGAGAACTAACTTATCTCAGATTGTTCTGTATTAGTAATGCTTTCTCCAGCATTTGGCCTTGTGCCTTCTGGCGGTCAGTTTTCCATGGGCTCCGATAACAGCACACTCCTTTGGTGAGGTGGCAGAAAGAGCCTGAGGTTTGGAGTCACACAGATTTGTGTTTGAATCCTAGCTCTGCTGTTCCTGGTTTTGGGATCTTGGCCAGTTTTCTTAAACTTGCTAAGTTTTAATTCACTCAACAGAACAAGGATGACAAGGATGTCTTTCTCACGTGGTTTCGAGGATGAAATAAGATAGCATGGAAAATGCTTGAAAACATTACATTCAACCCTCAGTGAACTTCCTTCCCTCTGGTTCTCTTTCTCTCTCTGAAGTTCCCACTCTGTCTCCGTTAGGGATTTTTCTTCTTCTATCCACCAGAAGTACAAATATTTCCCCAGTTCAGTTGCAGACTCTTCTGGGATCAACTCTTCTTAAGTGATCATATTTCATGATTTCTTTATCTAACAAATAGCACCAAATGCTATGTATATTATGTTTTTCTTATACATATATACCTGTGATAAAGTTTAATGTATAAAATAGGCATAGTAAGAGATTACAACAATTACTAATAAAATAAAACAATTATAACCATTCAATGTAATAAACAATAAACTGTGAATATAGTCTCTCTCTCTCTCTCTCTCTCTCTCTCTCTCTCTCTCTCTCTCGATTCCACAAAATAACTTATTGTACTGTACTCGCCTGTCTTGTGATGATGTGAGATAATAAAATGCCTTATTAAGTCAAGAACTTTCACCTTCTCACTTAAACATAGCACTTTATGGCTGCTCTTGTGTATATCCAATTGCCGGCATCATACTTTTGTCTTTTGGAGCCATTATTAAATAAAATAAAGATTACTTGAATCACAAGCACTGTGATACTTCAATAGTTAATCTGATAACCAAGTCAGCTACTGACTGATGGGTGAGTAGTATATACAGTGAAAATACACTGGACAAAGACATGGTTTATGTCCCAGGTAATATGGAGAAAGACAGGGAAAGATTTCATTATGCTACTCAGAATGGCTTGCCATTTAAAATTTATAGATTGTTAATTT